>JABCJZ010000221.1:0-74516 GCA_013184445.1 Fusarium sp. NRRL 53497
GGGCGGGACCGCATTACCACCTCAAGGCCCAACTTGCGAGCGCTCAACTGGACCACCTGGACCTGGGGTACGTAATCGACATACACGAGTTCTGTGTCGGTTGGAGCGACATTTACTTTATCCCGAGGAAGTTCTTCAAGGACTACATCGTCGCAGCCCCTATTTTCAAGTCTTTTGACGTGTTCCACGAGGTTGGTATCCCAACAATGCTGCACATCATCGACAACAGCCATCGTTATAACAGCTACGTCCCCGCCATGGAGTTGTTTGCAGACTGCTGGGGCTATTGTTGCGCCGATAATCCCACCATTTACGACGTCACGACCTATCGATGCGGTCATCGACTTGACTACCGTAACGAAGAGGTGACGTCGGCCTTCTACAATAAGCTCGAGGAGGAGACGCGGATGTTGGGACAACCCGTGAACAGCTCCCAAGTGGCAAACCTTACAGAGGCCTTTCCACCAATAAAAGAGTCGGATATATTGAAGTTACTAGCAACAAGCACTACAAAGGTAGCAAGCTCAACACGGTTGTTAAATAATACTACGGCGTCACAGGCACCATAGATACTGAATTCAGGTTCTATGTATTACAAGTCAAAGAATATTAGGTCAAATCTTTCTCACAACTCATAACTTAATCTTGATCTGAGGCTGAGGACTCGAAGGTGGTGGTGGCTGGAGAGCTTCCATACATAGGTTAACAGGCCAATCTGTACCGGGCCAATTCCATAATGCGTTACTAATGTGCCGATGTCGTTTAGAAATTCGCAGTCGCCAACAAAGAAAAAGAAGATAAATAGATCAACGGAAATGTTGAATTCCGGCTAAAGAATTTTAGACCAGGTTAAACCAAGCTTGCTGAGGACGAAATGATAGACTCGTTTTGTTTCCGATATCGATAAATGCTCGCAGGGCCTTAACAAGGTCCAGGACCGCCGAAAAGTAAAGTCCGCGGGGAGAGTTATCGAGGCACTGAACTGATGAACCAGCTGCGAGAACCTCGGTGATGGAGACACTAAATGCGTTCCCAAGTGACAGCAGTCATATTATGTTAGATGGGCGATTGTGCTTACCGTTTCCTCTCACCACCAGAAACACCTGGAGAAAGCGCACCACCAACAGGAGTCTCAAGAGCATGTGAGAGACCACAAATCCAGGTAATAACATCGACCAGGTCTGCAATAAGCCTGGTATCTCGTGCCTGCGAAGGAAGACAGTTTCGAGGCGCGAACTGGGATTGTCTGTCTGACGGTGAAGGACGCAATGTGCCTGTCTTCCTTAGGCAAGTAGACGGTCTCTCTCGTATGCTGTGCCTTGAAGATGGGAGCCGCAATGCCTCTGTATTCAAGATCCCCAGAGTGGACCGATTGGCGATAGTGAGAAGGAATGTCGAACAGCCACTGCTAGGACGTCCTACAACGAGACAGAAATCCATGGACTCCAGAGTTTTTATTATAGGTGCCACTTACAGAAACAACCAAAGGTGAATGGTATAAAGTACCATGTTCGTGACTTTACTAACTGAAAAAGGTGAAGAGCAGTCGAGAAGCCAAATAACACGACAAAGATATTTGCCGCAGTAAAGGAGGGATTATAATGGTAGAAAATAAACTCGGTCATTGTAATAGTGGTGCGGATGTGATAAAAATGTAAAACTACGATCAGATGGGAGAGTTGATGTATTGAAAGGTATTGAATCCTTTTGATAATATGTATCTAAATCTGTTCTTGACGAAGTTAAGTTGTGTATTTATGTCTTGGCATTCTGAGTGCTTTTGTGGGCGCTTGATGAATACCCGTACCCGACATTCTTCGTAGCTTGCTCGTAACATTTGATAGTAATTGCGAGTTAGATGTGGATCCCGGTATCGATCTCGTTCCCGGTCCTGAAAGGGTTGTGTGTTATTCTGTTCACAAGCCTTACAGAATATAAAACGCTTTCTCACAGAAATTGAGTTCCAGGAAGCCTTGAAGAACATATTATAACTTGCACCACAATAATTTAACACTACTAGCTGTGCCGAATTATTTGTCGCTGACACTGTCTAGCACATAGCAGGAGCTGACCCAAAACTCTCTGTCTTAAACACGGGTTTTCTTCTTTTACACAGGATGTAAAAGGATCTAAGGGCCATTATAGACTCTAAGCTATTCATATTGAGGTAAAGCTGGTATTCGTGAGAAGGGCCAACTCTAAAGATAAACCTACAAAAATCCAGGTTAGTGGGCGTTGATGTTTCACGGTAAGGTTGTGCATAATTTCGGGCCATATCTAGTCAATCTCTCATGCGGGTGAGTTGAATCAATTTCAATAATTTTATGCGATTCCAGGTAGGTTTGGGTTTAACGTCGAGGGCTAATTTGAACTTTAAACCTTGGTTCTATTCTTGGAGCCTGCCCTGCGTTACACACGGATGCGTCTTTTTGTTCTTGCGTTTGACTGAACTTTAATTAGCATGTCGATCGCCTAAGTTAATATGCCGAATACCCGGTAGACAAGAGCATTGCCACATGTTCGACCTCACAATCCCTGACGCGAGCCAGGTACAGTGATGCCTGACCGAAACCGAAACAGATATTGAAAGTCATGTAACAATTGATCGATAACATAATAGCTTCTATCAGTCGATTGATGAGTTGTATAGATATGTGGTTAGAGACGTAAAAAAAGACCAATGCCTATAGACGACAAGTAGAAGACAACGATGCCATAGCGAGTTTTGTCATGAGATCATTCCATCTCTCTTTCCTCTCTTCTATATATAATTCTTTATATGTTTGGTAGGGGCTTACTATCATAATTCAACAAAGCTTGCTGAGTTCTGAACCAACAAGACATTGAGGTCAAGTACTAACGTAAGGACGGAACATTATGACAGTATTAGATATTTCCCTTGAAAACCAAAGCGCTTCCCTTCGAATACGGAGCATCCCAATGGCCTGACCTAGGGGTTGTTCGAAAAATAGCAATAGGAACCATGAGACGGCTCGAGCCACGCAATCATTGACGAATTGACATAGATCAAGTCAAAGACCAGGCGACGATCTCGAGTGGGGCGACCATTCCGTAGCCCGACAGTAGCTGACCTCCATTCCGAGATACAGCCTTACCACTGCAGGGCGGCGCAAGGTGCATTTGGGGAGCATTCACTAGCCCCATCCTACAATGCTGGACAACAAAGCCGTTCGCGCTGGAAGGAATGGCCTAGGTTGTCACAGTATGACGCAATGCGACACGATCTGCCGGAATTACAGGACCCTCTCTAAATTTATTTAAACTTTCGGTTTCGGTTTCGGTAACGGTCTCGGTTTCGATAACGGTTTCAAGCGCTAGTTTCAGTCTTTAGTGTATTTTGACATCCCCGTTCTCACCCAAGCATAGCCCCCCAGCTCACCCATATTTCTCTATCCCTAGATCTTTCTCTTTTATTGATATAGGCTCAAATCAACCTGCAGGTTTATTCGTTTATTTTCTTGAAGTAAAATCGCTCAAGTCACTTAATATGGCTGCCTACACACTTCCCGATCCTCCTTCTTCAAACAAGATCAATCTTGCCATTGCAGAGCTTGTACTTTATGCAATTCTTTTCATTCCGGTGATATGGATCACTTGGAAACATGGTAAGGCTGGCATGACCTGTTGGCCAATCTTTGTATCGTACTTTCCTCTTAGATTCGTCGCCGACGCATACCAAATTGCCAAACGCAACGAGCCCGAGATTCCCAATGCAGTCATTATCATGACTACCGCCGGAAGCATTGCCTGTCTGTCGCTGACTATAATTGGGATGATCTATGAAGTGTAAGCCTGAATGATATCCAAAGTGGACTGAACATGTAACTTACTAAGAGCGTGCTGCATTTAGGAACGTCATACTTCCACTACCCCCAAAACGATGGACCGAAAGAATACTCCTTGCCGTTACTCATCTCGCCATTACTGCTGGCATTACACTGTCTACATATGGAGGGGCACCCAAGCCCGAAGCCCCCGGTGGTGTTGTCGCACAAAATCTGAACCAGATCGGAACCTGCTTGATGCTGTTTGTCATGATATTTGGTGTAGGATGGTGGCTTTGGTGGACAGGAAAACGCGTCATCGCCATGAAGGCGCATCCAAACTTCCAACCAGCAAGCTACTTGCTTATCGCGGCATGCGCGGCATTTCCTTTCCAGCTGGTTCGGCTTGGCTACGCCTTGACCTACTCCTTCACCCCATACTCGAGTTTGGATCCCGTTTCTGGAACATTCGCTACTAGATTGGTGCTTATGTTTGGTATACAACTAATTGTTGCCATAATTGTCACTGTGGGCGGCTGGCGTGGCATTGGTGCTGTGCCTAATTCTACCCTGAGCAACGGAAGCCAGGGATTTTCGAGTGTCGCGCAACCATGGGTATGAAGTTATATGAATTGTATGATGTATTATTAGTCCATGCTGAAGAATGTTAGAAATTGGCATAATTTAGAAACTAAACCGTCACAGTCATGCCGAGGAGCAATACATTCACACTGAACGTTTTGCCTGGTTCGAGCGGTATTGACTTAGGAATCGGGATAAGTAGGAATATCCACGACTCCATCAGCAACGAAGTTATAACAAGATCCTTGGCAACCCATATTTCCACCATTTGTAAGGAGAAGCTTTGAAGCTCCTTTGGCCGCGCTGTTTTCAGGGGTGTTGATAATGCGAAGTTCTCGCGAGTACGATGCCCACTGTCCGACATTGAGAGGCTTCCATCCCCTTGGGTCGAGTTCATCAGTGTTGACGAATATCTCTTCTCGGGAACTTCCATTAGCAATAAAGATACCCTTGCCCTTTTTGCCAGGTTCCGGAGTCCAGATAATAAAGGGGCTTCCGTTGGGGTTGAGGTTGGGATTGTCTGGCATGATGGGCTGCGCGACAGCGGCATCAAAGTCAAGAGGGTCTTTAGAAACTTTATGGTACATTGGGCAGCCACTAGTGAGAGGGCCACCGCAATACTCAAAAGTCATAACGTACTTCTTGGAGATTGGGCTGTATGCCACTACCGCCATACCGGGCCGCTGCGATTCGTTGTCGTACGCGACATCATTTACCTCTTCACTCCAGTTGCGAAGATCCTCTGTCGTTTTGTGAGCGAGCTTCTGATTGTACTTGAGGTCGGCTTGTGACGAGTAGTAGACGACAAGTCGACCCTTGTGCATCATGAGAAATGGCTCCCAGACAGCTCGGTCTCCTTTGGTAACCGTCTCAGGCCCTGGACCATAGACAATGTGGCTTACGAACTTCCAATCTTTGCCTTGATTGATGCTTGCGTAGAGATCGATGTAGGCCTGTGTGAGGTTTCGAGGGGTCGACACGCCAGCCAGGAGGATTGTACCCTTTTTGTAGCCTCCAATGTCTTGAGGGAGCGAATACAGGAAAGGCTGGTACCAATTGCCCCAGCCATTGACCTGGTCGTCAACCCTAGAGAAGGGCTTGTATGAGGCACCCCCATCTGTTGACTTGTATATAGGAAAGTAAGTCAACTTGGTGTCAGGGCTATAGTCCTCCCATGATAGGAGGAGCGACTGGTCAGGTAGTTGAACAGTTCGGCCATACAAGGTGCGCCAGCTAGTGGCCTCCTTCTTCGGCATGAAGACCGCGTTGTCGTTGAAATTAGTCCAAGGGCTGGCAGCTCTTGATGTGACAGAAGCTGCCAGAGCTGTAGCCACGAGGACTGTAGCCGCAAAGAAATGAGTTGCAACCATTGCTGTTAATGGGGCAATTCGAGAAAAGCTGATGATGGTAGAAAGTAGTGATGTGCCTGTTGGTTCTTGGGTAAGGATAATAAGCCGAGATCGAGGTATAACAGGCCATATTTATATTAGCTTATGGTTGAAGATCATGACCTCAGGGGGAGAAAGATTCAGAACGATCAGGGGTAGAACGAGCTGTTTGCCATTCTATCTGCTGAGCATGGGTCATCTCGTTTTCCCCATACCGTCGACTAACTATGAGTCCATCAGATGACAGGCTGGGATCAAGGTGTAGGACATTGGCAGTCTAATTCCAACCCATGACTGGTATGGTACTATTGCTCGTAATACGATTGAACCAAAGCGCACGTATCACACAATCCCTCTCAATGCGCATAGACATTGATTGATTGTTAGTGCCAAAGAGCAAGCTACTTTATGAAGTCGCCTCTTACCCCTGGTGATAACTCCAAAGCTAATTGGCTATTTAATTAGTTCTCCACTCTTTACTACAGATGACCAGGCTTTCCCCATGTCATGGCGAGGGGCAATCGGCATAAGAGCCAATTAGAGACTGCCATTTCCGATGGCGAGAGGAATGCGGGCAACGCTAAGATCAGCGCCTAACAGTTTACCCCGATGTTGTATTCCGCCCCCTGCTGTCTCCCAGATAGTTCCAGATTCTTTCAAACAGAAACATCATTCACTTGGCGTTCCCATGCTCGCTCAATACGATGAAGCCCCCGAAAGCGTGCCATGAGTGCCGAAGAAGTAAGCGGAAATGCACCCGCCGAAGCGGCCGAGTAGGAGACTCCTGCGATCAATGCCAAGTGAAGAATTTGAAGTGCACAGCTTCCTTGGCCAGTGTTCCGTCCCGAACCTATGCCCTGCTGCCAAACTCGAGTCCCACACAGCATCATGACAGCTCGATCGACGTTCCCATTGACGTCGCTGGCCGCCTCGTTGATTACTACCTCACCAAGCTTCACAATCGACCTCATAGCTTGTTCCACCCAGCTACCCTGAAGAAACAGGTACGGGATGGCTCTATCAATAAGGCTCTACTGCTCTCTATCTGTGGTATGGGTGCCAGGTTCGACGAAGATGAGGAGATTCGCTCTCTAGAAAACAGCTATAACAACGAGTCTAAGCGCTTGCTTCTGGCTGATTTAGAAAACATTTGTATCGAGAATGTGCAGACGTGTATCTTGATCGCTAATCTCTTTGCTGCCCATCTGAACCCTTCCTCTGAAGCCCTATTCTTTCGTAAGCGGTATCAACAAATCGTTCCTTTATGCCAGCCACTTACCGATCATAGGCATAGGCGTCAACTTATTGCAAATTATGGAAGCCGGCACTTGTTCAGCAGCCAGGACATTAATAGATCGCGAGATAAGGATAAGGACGTGGTGGACGCTGTATATGGCTGATCGCTGGTCATCTTCCAGTCTTGGATTAGCACCTCAGATCCGAGACACCGATCTTGCTGTTGACCTTCCAATACACGAGCCTATCTTTGAGTCTCTCTCTTCAGATGAGACCAAACTGAACATCCCCTGGCAGCCGGGACTTTGGGCGCACAAGATTTCCCTAGTTCGTCTGTTTGGACCAATTAAGGATCTCAACCATCGCAGTGTCTATGGGCACATCGATAATGACGAAATCGAGTCGACTGTCGCGTCCCTCTCCAAATTGCTAGAGGACTGGGAATGGACAATCCCCCCGAACGTTAGATTGAGTATAGAGAATCTTGAGCGATACATTGAAGTAGGTCATGGCGGCGCCTTCATCGCTCTCCATTTAGGCTATCACCACTATGCCACGCTGCTGTACTTTCGATTCCTCGAGCCCGCGGCATCATCATCACCCCTGGCGGCGATATATCGTGCCAAGTGCAAGTTCCACGCTTCGTCATACAGCGATCTCATGAAACTATCTCGTCAGAAAGAAAATTGCGAAGTTATCTACCCAACTGTTGGTCACATGGCAGTAGTATCGTCGTCAGTCCTACTCCATACGCTTTTGTTTAGCGTGGACGAAGATGTCCAACCTGCTCGAGATGCCCTCAAATCAAACTTTGAGGCGATCCTTGAACTGCGGCGTTACTGGCCAAACACTGAATCCATGGTATGTCAGTCAAGTGTGAGAAAATGGATGAGACTGATCCTCAACAGATCCATCGACTCGTTACCTTTCAAAACTATTGCCTACTCTCCAATGATTACAGAACACATACACTTGACGGGTGGATGTTACGTTTCTTGATACAGTACTCACTTCCTCTTGGTGAGAAAGACGTTGCACCAGTGACATCAGGCATGGATCTTGACATGGACAATTTTTCAGCTCGTACTCAAGCGGTGACTGAACAGGGCAGATACACTGCATTTAATATTGAGGACTTGATGTTAGATGACATAGACATGTGTCATATCGACGGAAGTGCTGCCAATTAAGAGATGAAAAGATCATAGCAGAACAAAAGATAGGGAGTGTAAGATTTTATGACTCAGATACGGAAATGGGGGCTTTAACGGCACGGACAGTCTTTAAGTTCCATAAGCTACTCAGCGATGGAGTAAAAGGTTACCTCAGCAATCATTGTCCTTGCTGGGATAGTGACAGATATGGGAAAGCCACCATAGTCAGGGTCCTCGTTGGGCATCATGGCAAAGCTGCCACTTCTAGTCTCATCCCCATTCAAGATACGCACTGTTCGTAAGCGGCCGGTTTCCTCGTCATCGACGGCCTTTTCCTCGACTTTAAGGATACCGGTGAAATTTGTGTTCTGTAATGAACTCTTTGCGCTCACATGGAACCCCCAGCCAATCAATAGGAACTTGCCATGTCCTCGATGAATAACCATGCCTGCCCCTGGTCCTGGCTTTCCAAAGACGAAACATCGATCAATTGTGATCTCGAAATCTCCCCAACTCCGCTTGACAGAGTTCGAGATACTGTTGGATGCGCCGTTTGGTACCTCATCGAAGCAGAAGCCAACAGATGAGTTGGGCTGACGCTGGGCCTCAAGGACAATAGCTGAAACTGACTTGAGGAGTCCATAATGCTTTGTGAAAGGATTGTTGGCAGGTTCTACCGTATCAACGCCAAAGGGAGCTACGCCCATCGCCGCATAGGATCCATAGGCAATCCACATACGCCGAGCGCCATAGTCATCCCGTCGCTGTTCCGGAACGAAGAGTGGCTGATTGCGATGCCGATATTTCGCACAGGACTTCTCATAATCGTTGAGATAAATATCAGGACCAAGAAAATCCAAGTTGGGCGCAAACTGCATCCAGACATCCATGACGTTGCTCACAGCACCGCCTGAAGGATAATCTCCCGGCATACCTCCCCCACCCACAACGACCGGGAAGTCATTATCCGTATCGTCTCCGGCATAGTTCATCCACATATTAGCGTAGTGTGGAATGGGATATTGCAATTTGCCAGCTCCTGCGACTTCGTTGACGTAGAGAGCATAGTGGTATGCCATAAAGAGTTCATCGGTACGTGGGCTTGATCCAAAAGTTGTCTCCCAGTCGCCGCCTTCAAGTCCTGCAGGGTCGCGGGAAGGGTTGAAGCGGGCCAGGTTGTGCTTTTTGATGTCTTCGTGAAGGTGTTCCCAGCTTGAAGTAAGAAATTTGATCAGCTCCCGTGGAACAGGTTGGCGAAAGGACTGTTCAGCCAGTTCAGACCCATCACGTGAATCCCCTAATAGGCCACTCTCATTCTCAACTTGAACCATGATGACAGTGGAGTGAGACTCATCGAATTCCCGTAAATGCTTCATGAGCGCACCGAACGCTTTGGCGTCAGCCTTGCGACACTCTGGATGGAAGAGTGACACGACATCGGCAGTTTCAAGACGACCGCCAGCTTTGCGTAGTTTAGCTCGAGGGAATCGCTTTGGGTTCTGCTTGACCCATGATGGCGCGTATGTCGAAAGCCCTGGGCCCTGGTCAGTGCTTGTGCGCCATGGCATGGAAGGGAGTAGTACCGTTTTTGAATGAGCCGAACCAGAGCAACACGAGATGCATCGAATGCTTTCGTGCTGCAAGAATGATCTCGTCGAGAATAGAAAAGTCAAAAGCATCTTCTTCGGGCTCTATCATCTCCCAGGTCACACAACCTAGCAAAGTGTTGATGTTTGTGTCGACCATCTTCTGCCAAACTGGCTCCATGTACTCGACCGATGTCAATGAAGAGTTTTGAAGTTCGCCCGCTCGTATGAGGAATGGACGCCCGCTGACTATGAGCTGCTTGGAATTCTCATTACGCCTCAGGTGAGGAATGTTGATACTGAGTGATCCCATATTGGAGGATGGTCGATGTGTCGCGTCTAACAGCTCCAGTGTGATATATTGCAAGATGCAGTTCTATTCAAAATGTAAGGAAATAAAACACGGTTGGAAGTTGAGGCGCAGAATAGAGTAGTAGAGCGAGTGAAAAATGTAAGGAATAAGCGTGACAGTCCCATGTCCTCATACTGACCGGAATTGGACCTTTGTGATTGGTTGATAAGCCGAATGGGGTCATTCAAGGTTATGGTTATCCCTAGTTAGGCGGCCCGGAATACCGGCCTTCTGAGTGGCTGCAATGCCGCTCCTCGAGAGGACGTGGCTGATTATACGAATAATAAGCGATGAACCTAAGATAGAATCCTGATAGTCTAGAAATTGGGGTCCATTCAATCAAAATGGCTGAACTAACTCTAGATCTGGGGTAATTGAATAGTGCGCCTTTTCCAATTCCCCGGGTTCAACAGTTTCCAACTGGTGCAACATAAACTTATCGTGTTCAAATCTCAGGGACTTAAGAAGGCGACCTTTTTCCACTTATTTCGAAGAATATTCACATTCAGTCAGCTTCTACCTCTTTCCATACACCGTGTTCAACCTCAACCTTCTTTCTACGACATCGGTTTTTATCACTTACCTGATCATCATGTCTTCCGAGAAGAACGAGGCGTATTCCGTCGATCATGAAGAGCAGCCTCATCTCGAAGTCCCGCATTTAACGTGGTACAAGCACGCCGGCCTACGCAGCCTATACATCCGAATGCCACTACTCATGCTCTGCGCTACAATCAACGGTATGAATGGAAATAAATTCTTCTGAGAACGACGCAATCTAATGAATAAACTCATCAGGATATGACGGGAGTCTACTTAACGGTTTGCAGACTATGCAGAACTGGCGAGCTTGTATGTTTGCTTTCTCGTCTATGTATTGCGTATCTCAAGTGAATCTAACACTCGCGACAGACTTTGGTCATCCTTCTGGCTCTAAACTTGGCTTGTATACTGCAATCGTCAATATTGGTGCTTTTAGTGCCCTGTTCTTCTGTAAGTTCCTTTATCTCGCTTATTGTAATGTGTGAGCTAACCTATTCCATGTAACAGCCCCTTACATAGCCGATCAGTTTGGACGTCGCATTGCAACCGCCCTGGGCTGTGTCATACTTGTAGTCGGTGTTGTTATTCAAGGTACGTCAAGTTCAGGTTCTGTTGTGATCCTAGAACAGCAGCTGAGTAACCATAGCGGTGCCATCCGTCAACGAAAGAATGTTCATCGGGGGTCGATTTCTTGTCGGATTCGGATCCAATATCTCCATTGGTGCCGGGCCACTTCTGATCATGGAGCTGGCGTACCCTCAACATCGTGGACGGCTCACTGTTATGTACAACACCTTGTGGTATGTTGGATCAATCATTGCGGCATGGACGGTATTTGGGACAATCAAATACGACGGAGAAGCCTCATGGCGTGTTCCTGTTGCCCTTCAGGCTCTCATGCCAATGCTACAATTGCTTGGGGTGTTTACCCTGCCCGAGAGTCCTCGTTGGCTTTGCTCTAAAGGCAGAAACGAAGAAGCTTTGAACATCTTGATCAAGGTGTGTATCAGATCTGCCTTGCCGCTCAGCTCCCTTTATCAAAGTACTAAGATCGAGGCTTTAATAGTACCACGCGAACGGCGACAGGACGGACCCTTTCATTCAAGCTGAATACACAGAGATTCAAGATACTATTCAACTGGAGACTCAGGCGGCTGAGACTGGCTGGATGGTTTTCTTGCAAACCGCTGGTAACCGCAAGCGACTATTACTCATCATCTTGACCTCATTCTTTTCTCAATGTTCAGGTAAGGGACCTGAAAGATTGTGCATCGAACATCAAAACTGATTAACGCAGGAAACGGTCTCGTATCTTACTACCTCCATGATATTCTGAACTCTGTTGGAATCGAAAAACCTTATGACCAGTCCTTATTCAACGGCGGCCTTCAAATCTGGTCTTTCCTTGTGGCAATTGGTTTCTCGGTCTACTTTGTCGAGAGATTAGGTCGCAGAATGCTCTTTCTTATTGCAGCTGTTGGTATGCTCGTGGTGTTCAGTGTCTGGACAGGGTAAAGCCCCCTCAACCTGACTCAATTTTGTGAAAGCGACTAATGTCTTTGCAGATGCTCCGCTGTATATGCCGATACAGGCAATACAGGTGCTGGAAGGGCCGTTCTGGCCATGATCTTCCTCTTCTATGGAGTCGCTGGCTTCGCATGGCCAGGCTTGACCGTTGCCTATTGCTCAGAGATCCTCCCATACAGTATCCGCGCTAAAGGCTTGGCTATCTGCCTAGGTGTGACGGCTTTATCCGGTGTTCTGAACCAATACGTGAACCCCATCGGCTTGGATAAGCTGGCTTGGAAGTTCTACTTTGTTTACATTGTGATTCTGGTCATTGAGGTGGCTTGCATTTGGTTTTTGTTTGTCGAGACTAAAGGTCCGACGCTCGAAGAGATTGCTGTTCTCTTTGACGGCAAGGACGCAAAGGTCTCGAAGAAGCTGACTATGGGCAGAAAACAAGAGATATTTGAGAAGAAGATCGAGGTTTGAGGCTACAGCAGGACTTTGTCTAGTTTACTGGACTTGTATCTGAGATCCTTGTAAACCTTCTAGTCTTGTCGTATAATTCCTATTATTTTGAGCTAAAATTGTATGAGTTAACAAGACTGGAGAGGTACGATGAATTACTTGAGACACTGGTCTCGGCCTTTTGCAGGCTCAAGTAGGCAATTACTCAGGGATATCATTGTCTAGCCATGGCTGAAATTGTGGAATTCTTTAAGGTTAGGGTTAGGGCTAATAAAACAACCATTCACCCCAATATCAATGTTACTGGTATAGAATGGGACCTCGGGATCTGGGATGACGATATCTTCGACAGAGGTTCGCTCAGTGATCTCCCATAGTACACTGTAGATCGACTGAAGAGAGAGCAGCCAGCTGCCTTTCATCGGGAGTGGAACTACGGGAATGGCAGTTTCAGACACTCGATGTAGTGTTACAATTAGAAGGAACTGAAAGCCCAACAACAGTCCTTTGCATTCCTCGGTCAAGGATTGCGGAGGATCATCGCGAGGAGAGACATGATCAGGGACGATACGCGCAGCCTGGCTTCAGGGCTACGGGGTGCGTTTCGTGAGAAGATATTTGATAAGAGTAGCAGTCAAGATGTAAGTCATCAATCCTATACACAAACGAAGATCTTCTTGTTATGTTTGAAAGCCCAATCACAGCTTCATAAGTTAATTACGCCAATACGCCTACATCAGCTATCACATACACACCAAGGTTAATAAGATTTAGTTGCAATGATATGGTAGGTCAGGAATATCAGGTCACTCGAACTAATCCGAGGTATTGCACAGAATCGATTAAAGGTATTCTAGTTTCGACCCGCAATATACCTATCAGTCATCCAAACCTATGCTCCTCTGTCACACATTGACCACCTAGTTTGAATGGGCTACAGGGGAGGAGGATCGCAATCACTCGAGCACGATGTTCCTTGGAAGCATTAATCCATCTGTGCATAGTTGCCCGCTGAATGATGTGATCCTACAAGGCACAACTGTTAGCGGCTTTTTACAAGGAAGACCGTCAATTGATGCTGATAAAATCATAAAAATGCTTACCCCGGCTTTCAACAGGACCCTTTGACCACTATCAAGTTCATGATATACCTCTCCCATAACACAAGTAGAGATATCCAAAGACACTGTTCGATGCATATGCCCCACCGCACCAGGATCTATGTCAAGATTTATCACATTTGCCCCTCCTAGCTCAATGTCTCCTGTTTGGGGGTTCAACTGTGAAGAGGGAACGACAAAGTCTGTACTCCGGGTGTGGCTAGTAAGAGAGTCATGTGAAAAGTGTGCCTTTAGGTCATGGTCATCCGCCAGTTCCGCAGGCAACTTCAAAGTAGCATAAGAACGAGATGCTGTTCCAAAGCCAGGTACAGCTGCAGTGTGTAGTTCAGGTGCATCTATGTAAATGCTTTCTCCGGTCGTGAGGTCATGGCTTGTTATATAACGTTTGACAGAGGAAGTAATAGCTGTGATTCCCGCATTATAACTCTCTTCGTTGGAGGTACTCATTGTATAAGGGGGTCGAGAAGTTAATCAACAAAAGTGCATGTAATATTGTGTCTAATTCATAGCAGTCAGTAGCCGCTTACAGTTGGGGGATGTGGTAAAAGCTTACTTGACCGGAATCCAGATAGTCGCAAGTAGGTTTGGAGATGCCAGAGGGCGAAATTTAAGACAATCGGAATTTCTGAATATACCTTCCATGAGGCGCCGGGTTTGAGGGGGCGAGTAATACAGTCGTAGGCATATTCCGGTCTAAGTTCCGTCACAGTAGATTACAAAACGTCTGGGAAGGAGACTAGAATTGTTGCAAGGTCATTTCATACACAGCGAAATAGTGAAATAACGACGTTTCTCAACATCAGCATCTTTTATTAACCTCTATACCATTAGTAACTTTGAATTTTATCTTCAGCTACTTACCTTCTACTATTCAGCGATTGACATACTATACGAGGAGCGCCGTCGTCTTCCGGAGCCCCACTCCCGGCCAGAGGCGGACCGGATGGTGTTCCGGGATGATTCCGAAATACCGGCGACGAACCTCCTGGCAGTGGTCTTGAAATATCATTGGAGCCTTTCAAGTCACTCTTAATCAGAAATCATTAACAGTAGTCTCAGTATCACACTCACGTCCCACAATGATCTTAGAACGCCTAGCCCCTCAATCTTTCAGCACTGCTGTGCTATGGCTCATCGGAGCTATCTTGACCCGTCTTATATACAACAAATACGGACAAGGTCTGAACAACGTGCCCGGCCCTTGGTTAGCTGGCTTTACAGATCTATGGAGGCTTCTCGTCGTTCGAGGTCGTCGAGCCCAGGAAGTACATATCGAACTACACAAAAAGTACGGACCTGCTGTTAGATTGGGCCCTCGAGCAGTATCCATTGCGGATACAGATGCTTTGAAGATTATTTACAGTCCAAGTGCAGGATGGTCCAAGGTAACTTGCGGAGTCGTTAAATGACTATTTGTTGGCTGACTGATTATTACTTGTAGTCGAAATTCTACCCGGTGCAGCAAGCTCTAGCTAAAGGAAAGAGACTCGAGACCATGTTCAACACGGCCAACGATAGATATCACGCCAGACTTCGAAGATCAGTGTCTAATGCCTATGCAATGAGTACCCTTGTCACATTTGAACCCTTTGTTGACTCGACTTCGGCCGAGTTCATCAGGCAGCTCAAGCTTCGTTTTGCCGACCGCTCTGACGACGCCGGTATTTGTGATTTTGGGGCGTGGCTCCAGTTCTACGCTTTCGATGTGATCGGAGAGTTGACATTCTCAAAACGATTGGGGTTTGTGGAGAGAGGTGTTGATATTGACAACATTATCCGGGATCTGGAGAGCTTCTTAAATTATGTGTCATGGGTATTTAACCCCCCCTAAATCTCCCAGGTATCAGCTACTGACAAACAAACCTTGTACAGATCGGCCAGATCCCGTTCCTAGATAATCTGTTCATAAAAAACCCCATCAAAATTTGGATGGTTAAAAATGGGTTTCTTAACTCGAGTGCGCCAGTTGCAGAATTTGCCAGAAAGCACCTTGTCGAACGCCAGCATGAGGAAGCATCGGGTATGACAAAAGTTCCGAGGAGGGACTTCTTGAACCGGTTCAAAGAGGCGCACAGCAAGGACCCTGACTTTATCACTGAGCAACTTGTCCTGGCCCTGACCGTAGCTAATATGTTTGCGGGCTCTGACACAACCGGCATTACACTGCGAGCTGTCTTCTACTACCTACTGAAGGACCCTCCAAAGATGGAAAGTCTTCTCAAAGAACTCGCGACTGAGAGCAAGGCCGGTAGGTTTTCAAGAGATGACGGGCTTGTTCAATGGGAGGAAGTAAGGGATCTCCCCTACCTGAGCGCCGTCATCAACGAGGCTCTTCGCTGTCACCCGGCAGTGGGGCTTACTCTCGAGAGAATTGTTCCGCCGCCTGGAGTTACACTTGCTGGGCACTTTATCCCTGGTGGAAGCATCGCCGGTTGCTCCCCATGGGTCATTCATCAAGATACCGAGGTTTATGGTGCTGATGCCGCAAAGTTTCGCCCTGAACGCTGGATCGAAGCAACGCCTGAACAGCGAAAGAAGATGAATAATTGTCTATTATCTTTTGGTGCTGGGGCTAGGACATGTGTTGGCAAGAACATATCGTTATTGGAGCTTTACAAGCTTGTGCCAACTATTTTGCGGATTTTTGAGGTAAGGTCGCCTGGTGTTTTCGGTTGTGTTTCTGTTCATGAAAGCTAATCTTCGTTTTTCCAGCTTGAGCTGGTCAATCCAGATGCTCCATGGAAGCTCCATAATGCGTGGTTTGTAAGACAAATGGGCTTCAATGTACGACTCAAGGAAAGAAAGAAGATCCTTTAGATCTTCGAGTTCGAGCTATGACTATTCCAGAGCAAAGATGTGATACATGGCATTAGTATTTGTTTATAGTAGTATCAATGCGAAACAAAACAAAAAAAACCGCAATGTCCATTATCCAGCTGTTATCCCCATGACCCTAGCTCGCAGTACACAACCATCCGCTGTTGATAGCAGGCTTCCAGCTCCAGCCCAAATATCACAAGTGATTTTAATCTACCATATTGGTGAATCATATTAACTGTTGTACAGGTTCATCATAGTAGGAACCAAGTCCATATCAAGATCAAACACACCGTTGATACCCAGAGCACCAAGTCGTGCCTCAGCAGGTCCCCGCTCAGTATTCGAAGCCATTCCCATACCCCGGGCAAAATCAAGACTATCATTTTCCACGAATGCCGCCAATTCGGCGTCGTTGGGACCGAAGCGCTCTCCAAAAGTCTCGAAAGTGAAGTCTGACATGATCCAACTATTTCGACGATCAAGACTCGGATCGGCTATCCAGGATGTGGGCAGCTTATTGAGGCTTCCTGTCGATCTCTCGGACATTCTGCCCAAAGAGTCGGTGTTGAATGAATAACAATCTACTTCTTGGTCCCTTTGCACACCTTTACCAGAGTCGATTCCCACGTCCTTGAGCTGATTGCTGTATATCTTAGACGTTCCGGCTCTGTATTGCACGGGGTCTTGATCTTCAGCTTGGGGTGGTGTCAGGTGCTGCAACAAGCGATCTGATACCGAGTTTCGCCTCATGTTCGACGGACTCTGACGATCCTGGCTTCCTTGTGAGCTCAAGGCCAGAACGCGCCCAACTAGTCGACTAAGCCTAGAAACGCAGCGCATCATCTTTCCAGAGACCCAAATCCTCTGGCAGTACTCATTCAAACACTGAGTGGCTGCAAGTATTAGACCTCCGTACCGTCTCTTGGAGCCCGGTTCCCTCGACACCAAGCCGACCATTACAAGTGCGCAGCTGGTGACATAGTGACTGAGTGCGAAGCTATACTTGAGTCCGTCGTCCTTTATGTTCTGATGTGTGGTGAGAATCCGGGCAGCGAGACTAGCACACTCGATTGAGGATTCAAGATCATCCTCCTCTGTATGGTAGATAGCGCTGGAACTTGGCAATAGTGGTCTCCTTATTAAAAGACGCAGATATGTACAGCACTGGGTATTGTTAGTCACAAGAGTCAGCGACGGATTCGCTATCGAGCAAGACTCACATTATTGAAGAGAAATGTCTGTTTTACCTGCCATCGAGTCCTCGTGCTGAATTGAGCTTCATAGGGAACGTCGAGGTCATATTGTAAACATATCGGGACTGTGTTGAGTAATTTTTCGATAGCAGTATCGACGTATTGGATCATGGCTGACATGGAAGCAGTGGACGACTTGACACCGTATAAAACTTCCCACGTCTTGCCAGCTACGCGACAATAACGCACCATGGCAATAACATATGGAATGCATGAAGGGGACGAGTCCCTAGAAGTCTCGGCAGCTATTTCGTGCTCGAGGTCTGCTATCGTCTCCTTTGTCGACGAAACTCGTGTCATCCACTCATCGCTGAGGTCCAATGGTAATGCCGTATCGACGTTGCTGTCTTGGATGAGATATGGCTTTCCGGATTCAAGAGCAAGTCGTCGATCCAGCAGATACAAAGACCACCAAACACGTGAGTACAACTGATTGTAATAGGCTGGCATACTCTCGATGGTGCTCTGGCGATGCAAGCCTATTGTTTGCGCAACCGACACAGCCAGGGCGTGAACTCTGGCTGCTTTCTGATTTGCGTCTAGTCGGAACATGTACATTATCTAGACAATGTAAGCAATCCTGTAGGAAGCAAGGGTCGGTGTCTTTACTCACCCTCACCATCAACACTTGCAACATGAGCAGTGACTTTATAGCTGTGTTGCTGGTCTCGAGCAGGTCACCAAGCAGACTCATTCCCACACTATACAGGCTCCAGCCGGAAGATTCGACTCCGCTGGGGTCACTCATTCTTGCTGACATGCTGCATCGTCCAAGAGCTAGGCAAAAACACACCAAAGCAACGGAAACCCGGAGTTGCTCACTTTGAGATGACTCGGCGGAGGAACTGATTGCTGGGTGCTGCCACATTTCGTTGAACATGTCCCAAACTGCCGGTGGATGGACGACCGGATACATTGGGTGCACCTCGTCCATGAAGACTTGCAAGTGATACCTGCATTGTTTCTCATCGGTGATAACGCCATGCCGCGCCAGTATACGCTCGAACCATCCTCCTTTTCTACCTGTCACGTCACTTGGTGATGTTGCTGTTGCTGGTGGGAGGAGGGAGGATGCTGGGGAAGAGTAGTCTATTCGCATGGCCGACGATACAGTGCTTTGATGATCCAAGGGGTCGTTCTCGTCTTCGAATGTCGGAGTCATAGTCATCTCACCTGCAAAGGTTTGTCCGTCTGTCTCTAGGGCACTTTGTAGTTTGGCTACCGAAGGTTTGAGTTGGTCGTCAACTGATGCATGGTCATGCGTTGGTCTAGACAGGTCGGGAGTTGGCGGTCGCATCAAACGTAGATGGCGTTCTACTGCTTCTAGACGAACCAACAGTTCGCGATTGATGCTGCTATGGTAAATAAGCTCATGTCACCAAGAAAGCGCATCAAACAGATTACCTGTCGTTTGAAAGGTAATAAGCCTGGTCTTGACCTCCAACGGAACCTGATTTTGAGTCGTGGCGGCCCTGTAATTGTTGCCCGCCTCTTGGGGCAGATGGTTGGCAAGGTAGTTGTTTTGCGAGGCATTGTCGACATGGATCTCCTCCCTCGCACTAGCATGGCTCAACTCGTCAGAACCGCTTCGCATCTTGACATTGAAGGAGGACTTAAGGGCATGGAGAACCAACCTTTATTTTGCGCTGCTGGCAGGAAGTACTGCGGCGGTCAGGTACACCGTTTGAATGTTCCTGCAGGTCGGGGGGCTCTCTTACCAAGCTCTAGATATGTATTTCCCTCTCTTCATCTTTTTCGCAGGCCGTTCCGAGGATTCAGCACTGGCCGTGACCGTGTCTTTGGCGGTATTTCTTTTCTTGGCCCCATCCTGGTCGTCTGTGAGCGTGGTATCGCGGGCATCATCAGTTGTTGAGGCAGTCTGGTCTACAGTCTCGCTAGCTGGATCCCAATCCTGAATATCCGATGGTGACATTATGACGGCTGAGGTTTGAATGGAGATGGAAGTCTGTCTGCCAGTCAGTTCAGGACTCAGTAGTACAAAGCTTGGTCAAGCGACTGGTGGACGGGCTACTGCGGGGGCAGCCCCCCATTCCCCAGATGATCCCCAGGTCGGACTTGATCTAGCCACCGGTAGTACCGAGATGATTGTCAGGGTTCCCCGCGAACTTGAGGCTTGGTTGTTCACAGTAGCGCCTTTGGAGCCTCGCGTCTCCTAGCGTCCAATGGCTGCTGGCTGATCATGCGGAGCTCTCGGATTGGATGGCTTGCCATGCCCTCGACGGAATTTGGCTGGAATTTCCGTGCAATGGGGCCGTGACTCGAGCTCATTGGCTTGTCTAGGTTGTGGTGACTGTGAGAGTTCGGCTAGTGATCTTAGCCAGCAACTACAAGCCTGAATAGACTCTGCAAGACCCTTGTAACCCCACACCCCAGAAACCCCCGCTCCATGTTTTTTTATTGCTTACCAAGGATGGACAGCGGATCCCTTTGTGACAAGAGGCGGTTCAGGGTAGGATTTCCTTTTATGGGTTCCTCACCATCTAAGCAATCCGTCTTCAGGTTTATCTAGTCGTACATCATCTTCTTTCCGGGCAAGCAATTTAAATTTAAGTAAGCGGTAGGAACTGTGCGTTTAATTGAGATGAAACAATCGCCCTGGGGCTGGTTGCGCATCAGAAGTCCGCTATCTAGTTTTGTGCATCAATGTTGAGATGCGGGAGCAATCTCTCCCTGATAAAGTCCTCAGCACTATGAAGCCTCACACCTAGCATTGCCACCTCGGGAGTCGGAATGTCAACCCCAGGGTACATTCCCACGTTGTTGTAAAGCTGCAGCATAATGTCGCGATCTGGAATCCCACAGGTTGGTTTGACCTTGTAAATGACCTTTTTACCAGAGACTGCACATATCAAATTAGTAACGGATTAATGATTCCCAAGTGTCGGAGACGAACCTTTCTCAAGGATAGCGTTAATATCACCCATTGTCTCCCGAGCTCCACTGGCGAGAAAGTATTTACCATCAAGAATATCCTTCTTGTCCTCCCACTGGTCGAACAGCGCTTTGGCAACTGCCGCAAGGTCCTTCTCCACGTAAAGTGAAGTGACTACATTGCAGTGTATTAGTATCAAGATTCGCCAAAGGATAGGAGCGAGCTCACGTTCAGCATCGGGCCCGATAATGGGTCGCGTCATGGTAATAACATCATTCTCCCTGTCATATGCAGCATACTTTCGCGAGATCATATTCTCATAAAAGTTTCCAGTACGGATGAAGGCACCTTTTAGGCCTGCATCACGAATGACTGCATCAACAGACTGCTTCCCTACAGTCGCTTGGTCAGCTTAACGCCCTCGGAAGATGTATTGACGTAGAGTACCTTCATACAGCCTTGTGACAAACTTGCCCCCGGATATCTCTCGAGAACTTGGCAAAGTACTCCACAAGAAACATTCAACACCAGCTGCCACCGATGCTTCGACGATATGCTGACCCTGTTTCTCCTCACTCATAGGATCATCGAGAACAGCCTATACAGTCAGTATGGAACAAGTTGCGAGGTTAGATTAGACTGACCGTATCGTAAAAGTCAGTGACGGCAAAGACACCCCAGACACCTTTGAATGCCTCTGGTAGGGTGGAAGGGATAGTCAAATCAGCCTTGACCAGCTGGGCTCCTTTTGCAGCCAGGGCTTTGGCCTTGTCCGAGCTAGGATTTCGAGTAAGGCATCGTACCAGATACTGATTTGGATATTGAACCAATAGGTTGGCAATCGATCCACCTAATGATAATCGGTTAGTCCCGTTTGAAGTCATAAACAAAAGTGTTGCTTGTGCTCACCCTGGGTTCCAGTGGCACCGAGGACTAAGACAGTTTTCGTCATGCTTGTAGGTTTGGGTTTTGATAAGGTTCAAACAGAGAACTCGAGATGGGGATAAGGCAGGCGATATATAATTGAGATTAAGGCAAGACGGATGTAGGAGAGCGGTTTGATCCAAGTCACTGCCTGCAGATAAATAGACAAGACCAATTGGCATGACTGTAGAAGATGGGGCCTCAACCTCGCAATGTGGGGGACATGGGGCCGTCCCACTTGTGGGGCCCCAAAGCTCGAGGGCAGCCTACCAACATATTTGTATACTATGGGCAAACGCCCATGATACTTGGCATCAACAATCTCTCTGATATTACGTCCTATCTGTCTCGCATCAGCCGAGATACCATCGATTATCCCTCACCAATTTCTACTCTGCATGATGGCCGACAACTTTCTAGCCGAGATTAAAAGCCGTCGAACCTGTTACTCAATTGAGGCCAAATCCCCAATCAGTGATGCTCGTATTGTCGAGATAGCCCGGGAGGTGGTTAAACACACACCCAGTTCCTTCAATTGCCAGTCTACTCGTCTGGTAGTTCTTCTCAGAGGCGAGCACTTCAAGTTCTGGGATATCGCAAAGGAGTGCTTCAAGGCAACTATGAAACCAAGCATCTATAGTGAATATGAGAAGAAATTACTACAACGCCAGGCGGGGTACGGAACGGTAAGCCAGCAGCCCACGTGGACCTATTTAGAAGCGTCTGCTGATGTGAAGCATGACAGGTACTACTATTTGAAGACTTAGACGTTGTTCGAGAATATCAGGCCAAGTTCCCTCGATTCGCAACACATCTTTTGCAGTTCTCTGAGCACAACAATGCCATGCAGACTTTCAATCTGTGGACTGCACTGTCCCTCGAGGGGCTTGGGTGCAACTTGCAGCACATCAATCCCATCATAGATCAAAGAATTATCGGACAGTGGGACATCTCGCCACAGTGGTCGTTGAAATCGCAGTTAGTCTTTGGCAAGCCGACTGGTGAACCCTTACACGATAAAACGTTTCTCCCAGCAGAGGACCGACTATTTGTACAGGGGATCTAGCAGCAACACGGCGGTGTCTTAAATACGACCTTTATTAGCATAGTACAAAGAACAGTATTCATATGAAGTATGCTCGGACTTGTCGAATACGTCATTGTCCATCAGTGAGACCAAAAGTGAATACACGATTAGAATGCGTATCCTCTTTGTCACTCGGAGTCATGCGTGAACCCACACATTACCCTCAAGAGTTGAGAATAGCTACATCCATCCCATTTGCCAAACCCATCCATGAGATGAGCAAACTTCCTTGCAATCTTCTTAGCAGTCACACCTCCAAGCCCCTGAGCTTCCCCGGCAAACGAAACAGAACCGCCTTTGTTCAAGAAGCCTATGACGGAGTTTGATGTGTCCGTTTCACGCTCAATGATTGGTGATGGGCTAAAGGAAGCACACCCCGTAGCTCGTCCAAAGCCTTGGTCTCCAACAGTAGCCCAATCAATTTCCTGTAGCAGCTCGAAAACAGGTCCATCAAAGCCTGTACTTATGTGGCTAGTTACAAGGAAGTATTGACTAATCACAAGCGCTGAGACAAATAAAACCAGATCCGGTCGAGTGAGATATGATTCGCGGATGCGGCACGAATCCAAAATGCTGAATACTTGAGCCGCATGGAGCAGTGCCCTGCGAGCACTACTCGACCGTGACCATTTGAAAACATGAGCTAGGGAAGCCTCAGCAGCTTCTAACCCATCACGGCCGCACGCAATTTCCAAAAGATCAACGTCGGCTGTCAGCAGAATGCATAGGTAATGCCAGCCTAATGCATTGTTTTGATGTCGTCCACCCAAGAAGCTGGCATGCGCCTGGGGCAGTAATACAACGTCAGCAATGATATCCTTGGAACCCTCATCCATTGAAAATCTCTCAACAGGGCTGATCAACTGAGAGCCTGAGTGCTGACCATGTTTGTTTGAAAGTTTGGCGTTGGCTGCTATCACTCTAAGGTAGAGAGATCGGAGAAGGATCTGAGTAGAGTTCTGGTTGAGTTTTGATGTTGACGTCGTGTGAAGACTCCGAACATTGATACGAGGCATCGTGATGTGTGCACCCTGCTGAACGAAGCGGAAAAAGGCTGTGGCCGTTGTTGCATCGTCAAAGAGAGCATCATCACACGGCAAGTGGATTTCGACCCTGTCTATCGCAATAACTCCGGATGTGCTCATCAATCGGGCATATGCCATGTCCAAGTAGATAAGGCAGCAAATAAGGCTGCGCATGGTGAGTCAAGTTGGTCCAACTTGGCTTGACAGGTAGACTTACCGTTTGACAGACTCAACTCGTCCCCATGCCTTCCAGAGGCTGTCTGGGCTTGATGCTCCTTGGCTCAGTTTGAGAATCGAATCACCATCATCCTCAACTGCGAAGAGGCCTTGCCCATCAGCCACCTATTAAGAGAGCTCAGTTGGGCACATAAACTGGGAGAGATGTAGGTATTGATAGCCTTACACGAAGCGTCTGAGTACAAATTGTGTATGCTTGGTATACATCAATCTCATCCTACGAAAAGTCAGCAAGTGCTCTGGCGATTGAACAAGGTGAAGTATGTACGCGAAAACCCAAGGCCAAGTAGGCTATAATGAGTACAGTCGCAAGAGTAGTGAGGATGTCGGACGGTGCACTCTGGAGGAGTGTTCCAGACGTCAAATCGTGGAGACAGGCTGGCAACAACTTCTGAAATAGGATTAGTATTTTTTCTCTTAATCTGACTTGGCTGATAACATGCTCGGAGGTATTTAGTGAGAAAGGCCTTGGTTTTTGTTCGATCTAGGTAGGACAAGCCAACTAGACACATTGCGAGTAACAGCGGGCTCGGCGTATTTCCAGCATCAAAAGTGCTCTTGTGTATGACTGGTAAGACGGGATGGAAAAACTGAAAGTAAAAGTCTAAGCTCGAGTCGAGTAGATGTACAGCAGGCATGGAGATCTCATCAGTGGTTGTAGATGACAACCCGAATGAACCGTCAAGGTCCTTGCAGTACCGAATCAGACGACCTCTACACGCTTGGTCCACATTGCATCCCAAGGATTGACAGCTTTCAATATTGATACTATGCTGTGGTGTCGTGAAAATGTTATCAGCATTGTGCTTGATAACCTCACTCCATAGACGATTGTTGATTTGCGCGGGTACTTTAGGTCGCTGCCTTGACCAAATTCGTTGTACTTTCTGCATCTGACCGGCTGATATGGTCATGAGCCCACCCTTTCTCGGCCTACGGCTACATGAAGTATCATCTATAGTGGGTGTCGAAAATGGGAAGCCAGAACTATTCAAGTGGGGGCCGTTCATGGCATCCAAGTTGAATTGCGTGTCGTTGAGGACTGAAATCTGTCCCGTATCAAACGAAAACATATCGAGGTCGTCAAAGCTTCCGAGGGAAAATTGTTGGTCGAATTCCATCCCAGTAAAGGTCGAGGCTTGGTCGATATCCAGCTGCGATGGGAACATTTCGGAGATTGCGAAAGCCGACTGACCCATTGAGCTTCCTTGACTAGCATCAACGCGTTGTCGAGAATGTGGTGAAAACCTCTGTCGTTTCTGCGGCCGTGGAGTATCCTCTATGGGAGATTCGGTAGGTGGCGTTGGCCTTGCGGAACTTGAGGCGGACGACGCGTGCTGGGGGGATGCTGTGGAGTTGCGTTCCTGGGCTCCAGGAACGGCTGGGCTGAGAGATGCACTTGGTTGTCGCCTTGGAAGTGGGATCGAAACGTTTTGATCATCCTGGGATGATTTATTATCATCGTCAACCCGAATAACATGCGAGGACAGGCGTCCAGGTCGATATTCGTTTTGGCCGTTATTGTCAGTCGAGGAGTGGGTTTGAGAATGTCGAAATAGAACGTCGCTACACTTGGGCATTAGCCATATATGCACACGGCATATACATCGTTGTATTGGACTAGCCTTCTGGCATAACTTCTGCCGCACTCGTAGCATTTGAAAGGTCTCTCGCCCGTGTCTTTGGCAGTTGGTAATAAGCCTCGATGATGTCGTGGAGCAACTTACGAGTTCTCTCGTGACGCTTCAGGTGTTCTTCCTTGGTAAATACACGCTCGCAATACGCGCATTGTCTCGGTTTACCTCTTGGCCGCGTCACGTGGCCTGCCATGGCGACTCTCTTGGGAGTTCTAACTTTGCATGTAATTATGGTGAATGATATTGACTGAGATACCGATAGCTATAGGAGCTATCGCATGTTGCACGCTGAAGCTTCACTCGAACTAAGCTGGATTAAGCTTCCCCGCATTCGTGATTTTGCTCTTGATCTAATGGCCTGGAATTTCCGTCTGCTTTCCGAAAGTCCCGGTCGTCTCCACGCTAATCCCGACATATCCGAAGAGCTTGTGAGTTTGTTTTAGGCGAATGTGTGCTAAAGTGCTGCAAGAGGCTGGAGTAAAAGGACAAATAGGCACTGCTGAGTAAAGATGCGACACTTGGCCTTTGGTTGACGTCTGCCCCACGGCCCCATAGAGAAGGTAGTCATCGTATAAATACTAGCATATGGGGGTTTGAACCTTGTGTGAGACTTAGGGTCAGGAATTAATACTACTGCAATACTGCTTTCCAAGTTCTTCAGCAATTTATCGGCCAAATATTCGAGCTATTCAACTCTTTGCCAAGAATAGTCAGGATGCTTGACTGGAACGATGACTTGTTCATGTCCGACTGGGACGCGAAATACGTCTCCACCAACGTCAAGCCCCAGGCACGAAAATATGACAGAGATCTGTTCCTCGAGCTCAATTCAAAGCTGGCTACCTCTCATCCGGAGCTGAAATCTTTCAGCCATGCAATAATCGTATGTCGAAAACTTGAGATGGTCAACGTCTTGCTTCAAGACTGTTAACACGTTTGACAGGCTGCCGCGTGTTGCGCTGTCAGTCGTGCAGATGTTGTGGGACGCTTCTTCGACGATATAACATTTGATTCAACGCCCGAGGCCTCTGAGAAACTGTTTCTCTCCACTAGAGAGGCTATCACCATTGTTTTTCCATACATCGGAATGCCAACCTGTATTCCCGCATGCTACGGAATGATTGGCGTTGTGGAGCGGAAAGGTCCTGATTATGCCTCTACCAGAGTGCTCCGAAAGACTACAATCGATGAAGAAGATGTCAAAAAGGGGAGTGAGCTTAGATCTCGCATATATAGTGGCGTTGGAAATTCGGGCATTTTTAGTTTGATGGATAAGTACTTTACTGATCTGTGTAAGTCATCTCCTTTGTACACTCCTGTTACTTCGCCTTGCTGACTTTATTTCTTCAGTTACTTGCTCGACTGTTGTTACATGGGGCTATCTCATCTCAAAGGCGAATGAGGAGGTATTCCAACCAAATGAGTCGCATCTGATTATTGCAGCCTCCATAGCAGCATTGGGGGCGACCCGACAAACAAAAAGTCATATAAAAGCTACTTTGGGGATAGGAAACTCAGTGGCATGCGTAAAGACTGTGTTGGATGTGGTGTGCAAGATTGCGGAGTGGGCTGATCGGCCCATTGGAAATTTTGACGTAGATGCGCTTTCTCAGGAGATTCAGAACGCTTTGAAGAAGTAGCAGACGAATTAGCTTAACCATTGAGTAGCCAGAAAAGGCTTAAGAAGCCGTGAAAGATTATCATCTCGTACACGTGTTATCCAAATTATGAGCAAGTAGTGCATATTCCTTGCCGAATGATCTAGCAATATCCTTACAATAGGCTGGACTGTAGGCTGTAGTAAGCAGCAGCAGCTGAGATGCATTCACTCAAATTGGACAAACGGTATTTCGGTACGTGGATATTGGCTTGATAAGCTCAAATTCCGGTTCGGTCGAATCGCCCGAGGCAAATCCTTAGAACAGATCTGGCTTATGTGCGGGATAGACATAACATAATGGAAGCCCCGCCCCACCTTGAGTAATAAAGTGTATTTAAGCGCGTGTTGCTCCAGTATACTGGTTCTCTGACCTTCTCAACTTTCAAGATCAGCAATCTACCACTATTTGATCCACATCTCACAACCTTGACCATCCCAGAGCTCAACATGAACTGGAGTCGTTTAATCAGATTCCTCAACGAGCAAGGCGAGGTCTGTCTTGGTGATGCAGCTGCAAACTCTGCCCAAGACTTTGCGAGTCTTTTGGAAGCTGGGAATCTCACCGCTGAACAACTAGTTGGTATCGACATATTTGACGCAAAGCCTACGGGCAAGATGGTCCAGGTAAAAACGCTCTTGGGACCTCTGACCCCTCGAGATGTCCCTATTATACGCTGTGTTGGCTTGAATTACGCAAAGCATAGTATGCCATTATTGTCTTTCCTCCTCGGTATTCTTGCACTCTGTACTAACAACAGTAGTCAAGGAAACAGGGAGGGCTCCACCTCCGCATCCCTCGATCTTCATAAAGCCATCTCGCTCAATCACAGGTTGGAGCGATAATATCCCTATCCCCAAGATCGCACAGAAAGATCAACTTGACTATGAGGGTGAACTGGTAGGTCAAGCCTCCATCGTCCAAAGCTCAGGAATCCTGACTGGTATCAGGCTATCGTGATAGGGAAGGAAGGGAAGGATATCTCGACTGAAGACGCATTGAGCTACGTGGCAGGGTATACCGTTGCGAACGATGTCTCAGCGCGCACGTGGCAGAGGGATCCGAAGTTTGCAGGGGAGGTACCGCAGTGGTGTTTCTCCAAAGGCTTCGATTCCTTTGCACCTCTTGGTCCCGTACTTGTATCTCCAAGTGTGAGTTATATCGATGATGGAGTTTCAGAGCGGAGTTAACTGGGAGATAGGTCCTCGGAGCAGCGGACGAGCTCATCCTACAGACCAAAGTGAATGGAGAGGTTCGCCAGGAGGCGAGTACTAGTGATCTCGTGTTTGGCGTCAAGAAGATCATCGCGTTTGTCAGTCAAGGTACGACACTTGAAAAGGGCGCAGTGATCCTGACTGGCACACCGGGTGGGGTGGCTTTGGGAATGAAACCGCCCAAATGGTTGAAGGATGGAGATATTGTAGAAGTGTCTATCAGTGGGATTGGAACTATACGCAACCAGATGGTTTTCCAGTGAGAGATTTAGATTAGAAAGAGAGATACATGTCGTACATAAAGGATGAGGTCTTGATCTACAAAGTTCACTGCCAGACAACATTCGTGATTTTAAACTCTGCAAAGTTCAGTACAAGTCCAACATCAGCTTTTCCAACTATTATAGAAGCACACTAGTAGAAAGCCTGCAACCCTGTGATACCCTTTCCAACAATCATAGCTACTTCCATATTAGAGAGCGTACTAAATTTCGACAGTGAAACTTACAGTGGATATCGGATTGTCCTTCGTAGGTCTGAACCACGAAGAGATTTGCGACATGGCGTCCTGCTTCGAGTCAGCACCAACTAAACATGAGGAAATAATATCAGTAAAACTAACCTATATGATACTCGTCTGAGGCAGCGTTTCTGGAGCTTGTCGTCAGTGTTATTAAGATGAAAAGGGACAAGAGTCTCACCCTCCAAAGATTTCTTGTAGGCTAGTAGTGGTTAGTCAACTGTCGTGGCAGAGATGGAATCCAACTTACGTGCGAGCGCCTGCCAACGCCCGATCACAATTCTGTCTCTTGATGATGGAAATCATCTCAGGTGCCAAAGTACCCTCATCCTTAAGCCTTCCCACCTGAATAGCCGCCAAAGTACCATAAGCAGCATCTGTGAGAGCGTCACTGAGCTTCTTTTGCACAAGCTGATACTTTGCAAGTGGGTTACCGAACTGCTTTCTATCCAGTGCATACGTCCTCGCACGGTCAATACAGTCCTCTAGAGCTCCCATAGTACCAAAGGCGATACCATATCGAGCTGAGTTGAGACAGCTGAAAGGTCCCTTGAGACCTTCCACCTGGAGCATGTTTTCTTCAGGTACTGGGCAGCTATCGAGCTGGATCATACCGGTAATGGATGCTCGCAGGCCATTCTTCTCTTTGAGAGCAGGTGTTTCAAGCGTTCCGGGAGGGCATTGGTCTCGTTGTATGAGAAAACCACGAATTTTGCCCGTAGTCTCTAGTTTAGCCCAGACCAGGAGTAGATCAGCTATAGGAGAGTTGGTAATCCAAGTCTTTGCACCAGAAAGGGAATAGTACCCTTTCTTTGTTGGATGCAGACGGGCAATAGTCTCCATAGACCCGGGATCAGAGCCATGATTTGGCTCTGTCAGGCCAAAGCATCCAATCATGGTTCCTTGACCTAACTGGGGGAGAAAGCGGTCCTTCTGCTCTTCTGTGCCGTGTTCGGCAATGGGACCCATGACGAGAGAGCTCTGGACAGACATTGCGGATCTGTAGCCTGAGTCTACACGCTCGACTTCCTTTGTGATGAGACCTGAAGCCACACTGCTAACTCCCGCGCATCCATGAGTCGATATCGTGGCTCCAAGAAGGCCTAGTTCTCCCATTTCCCGGAGAATATTTCGGTCGTAATGCTCACTTCGGTAAGCATCTTTAATCCAAGGTCAGTGCAGAGTTCAGAAATACAGGACATGTTACTTGCCGAGGACTCGAGGTAGTAGGCGTTCTTGGCAGTATGCTCGAGCAGTCTCCTGAATGTCAAGTTCTTCCGAGGTAAGCAAACTCTTTGTAGAAACAGGATCCTCCCAATCAAAGCGGGCCAAGGAAAGATTCCTGCGGCCCGCTGTGATTAATCGAGAAATGTTGCGAGGTTGAACACGCCGGTGCACAAGAAAGGACATGATGGCTGCTGGTGTTAGTAATGTCAATTTGGGTTAGAAGGTGAATTGATAAAGTGAAACAAGGTTTGATCCGTTTACTACAGTAACCTTGCAGAATAACTGTGTTGATTCATGACACGAATAAGAATCGATTCCCTCACGTGTTCGTAATGGAGAATTATAGACACGCTTCTTGTACTCTACCTAAAGTCTACGGAGCCGGATTCGCATACAATTCCGATCTGTATGATTCACTTTGTCGGCGAAATTCCCTTTACACCGATCATGCCGAGTCACTTTTTACTGTACTTGACAGCCGATGGCCTGGGCCCCTGCGCTTTACAGAATGGTGAGGGGAAATATAGAGCAGCGCTAGATCAACTGGATGCGGGCGAGATCACGGCCAGACTCCGCACTAGCTCAATCTGCAGTAGTCATCTTCACATTTCTCGCACGAACTCGGTATTTCGGACGGAATATCCGTAGCCTGACATGAGAGGTGGAAATGACCGAAGCTCATGATGCTTTAATTCTTCATTTATTCAGCCACTCTGCGTGTGTCAGGGTCCATCAAATGTTGGGCTTTGGGGGGGAGAAGATGGATTTGAGATGCACGAGTCCTGACCTGGCTCAAATTGAATGACTTCGAAAGGACCCATGCCTACGTGTGGACTGGCGTTGCGAATTGGATGAGGTTGCTGAGATGTTATGATGAGTTGATGATCCGGATCAGTTCATCCCTCGCATTGATTCCAGGTGTTCACGATCATATTGCGACGTTACACGAGGTTGATCAATATGAAGTTTTTACGCCTTTTGAAAAAAAAAGAAATTATCGCCATGTCGACAACAAGACCATGAGTATGAGATAGTTGATTACAAGTAGCATCAAATGCTACGATTGGATATGTTTTTTTCCATATCGCGCCACTAATTTCACATTTCAAGATAGCCTCCAGTTCAAATTATGGTTCATTCTGACTCGTTATCTCAAACTGATTATCTACTTGCGCGAGAGAACCTGCCGCAGAGCTGATCGCAAAGCTGCGGTAGGGTCTTGAGGCCGATCAAATGATCTCCAGCCAATATGACGATCAGGGCGAACCAAAAGAGCCCCACGGTCACTAATTTCGCGTCGGGTCGTCCATTCAGCCAAGACATCGCTATAAGGGCAACCCTGGCCAACAAAGTACACAGGTAACTTGATACCAAGCTCTTTGCTGACAACAGCAGCAGCCTCCTCCCAAGCCTTTCCACCAATGCCAACGACAAGACCAAAACTGCCATGCTCAAAGATATCCAGGACCGAGATACGCTTTTTGTTAAACTCTATCCAAGCATGCGGTATGTAGGCGCCGGGGTGTGTTGTGGGGTGGTAGAACAGGACAGGGTCACGACTATATTCAGGAAATAGAGTTCCGTCATCAACCACAGCAACCGAGTTGGCATAACGATGGCCTAGATGTACTCCGAGAGGATTGGATCGACGGTTGCCACGGTCTATCGTCTTCCTCAGAACCTCACGGCGCTCAGATGCCCCATCAGCGTCGGAAAAGAGTTCCTCGAGCTTCGCAAAGCCATCGTTTCGGGACTGTCCTCGCTCAAACCCGAGGGCACCGGGAAGAAGTGCCATGTCGTGAAGTGTTTCGATTGCGTGGTCGACGATCTGTTTGCCTATTGGCTGTCTCTCCTGGTTGTAACTGTCAAGAATCTCCTCGCCAGCCTGTCCCTTGATGACAGCGGCTAGCTTCCATGAAAGGTTATAAGCGTCTTGTACACAGGTATTGCTTCCTAGTCCACTGGCAGGAGGATGGCGATGAGCCGCATCTCCAGCAAGGAAAATTCGTCCATGACGGTACTCGGTAGCCACAACGTGGTTGACTTGCCACTTGCCCTTGTGCTTTACTCGGATCGGCAGAGAGTCTGGGATGGCCAAGGCGCTACGGGCATGGGCAATGATGGCTTCATCGCTCATATCGGGCTCCCCATCAGCGGCATTGTACTGTCGATTGACAACCCACTCATCCCAGGGCTTCTTCAGGATGCAGGTTCCCGAACCAACCCAGTACGCATCGCCAGGCTGTAGCATCAAGTAGATACAAGCCGGACGATGGGCCACATACTGGGCCAAATCCATCTCAACCCAAGAACTTATCATATGCATAAGTCCTGGCTCCCCGACGAAACCGAATCCAATTTTCTGGGCCACCGTCGACCTTGCTCCATCTGCGCCGACAGCGTAACGGGCACGGACGAGATACTCTCCCTGACTAGTCCTTTCGCGCACTCTAGCGACAACACCCTCATCGGACTGCTGAATGTCTACCAATTCGTGGTAGAAGCGTATGTCGGCTCCCTTCTCTCGTGCCCTGTGCAGCAAGATAGGCTCCATATTGTTTTGGGCCGTGTTCCACATCTTGCTTGGACTAGCCTTTGCGAAGTCGGTCAGCTGATGGTCGCCTCCGCCGTAGCAGCTGTAGCGTCCAATTTCCATGCCCGTGAGACTAGTAGCCATGACCATGCTGCCAATCTCGGGCATGCAGGTTCCTGCGGCTTGGATGCGCTCTTCAATGCCCATATCGCGGAAGATTTCCATGGTGCGCTGATTGGTGACGTGGGCACGTGGAGCTGGCGCAGTACCGCTGTGCTTTGCGATGGCGAACACTTTGATATCAAGAGCTGCCAACATGGCTGCAAACGACAGCCCAGCTACGCCAGCGCCCACAATGAGGACCTCGGTTTCAATCTCGGGCAATTGCGATGATTGGGGGTCAACACGACTACTGATTCTTTAGTTCTTGAGATAGCTGATGTGTCCTTCCAAACTTACGTTGACTGGGAGTTGGTGGTTGTAACCATGGTGGCGGTTGCTTGGGCTGGCTCAATATGTGCGTGTTGGAACTCGATGATGGTGATGTAGCTCAAACCAGGCCTTCAAAACAACTCAGATGGATGCAAGCCAAATCTTCTTATTGGCTGAAGTGGGACAATGTTTGACGCAATCCTTGAATAGGTGTTTTGTGTGTAGATGGCGACAATAATCAACTGCTAGTTCACGACATTAAAAGTCGACCCTTACTCATGGTCAACCGGAACAGGGGCCTCAATTTCCGCCTCCAAAGCCGGGATGGTTCTGAAACTCTGTCGCTCAGGCATTGTGCTTGTCTAGGGGCTCAGTGGGGTAATATCCCATTGGCACCTCGGTCTGTATCTACCGGGCAGACCAGTCACTGCTATGCTCACGATATTGATGGATAGCAGGTAGTTTCACTGTACAGTGCATGTTTCTTCAAGATGCTAGGTCTACGCCAATCGATCATTAACAATCAAAAGTAGTTTACTTATCAATATACTTGTAAAAGGCCGAATCTAAACTTGGTTGGGCATTCTTCGATTCCAGCATGCTCTGTGTGACCTGAGTCTTTCCTTGTCAATCATTGACATCTCATGGCCCCTCAAACTCCCTTCTCAAACAAAACCTCGGTTTACTGTTTTTGAAGCTTCTAAAGCCCAAGATTCGCTGAAAGAAGGCGATGCCACCACCAACTGGTGCGCATGTCATGTCAGCGCGTGACCACGGCTTTTCGGGATTTCGGAATTTCTGCCAGCCACCAAACAACCCCCGCCGACGGCCCATACTCAGACTTGAGCACTTCGGTCAAGGCGATTCTGTAGCTGCCCTTGCGTAAAGAGTGTTATCCATTCACACTGAGACAAATTCTTTCGGCAGTATGCTGTACAATCCCGTTCACGGGTTGGTTCAGCAGCCCAGTTCACCTTCGGTCAGGATACATTGTTAGCAAGCAAGCAAAATGTAGAGCATTCTCTATTTCCATCGGCGATATTACCTGAACTGCCAAACATTAAAAACTTTCTTTGGCGGTTTTGTATTTGCTACCGAGAACCGTTTTCCTTCTCTTCTTCCTCGATTGAATATCGCCACAAGACATGTTGAAGCTCTCTGCTCAACAAGAACATGGCTTCCTTTCCAAGTCTAACAGAATGAGCGGGACAATGAAGCAGTCTTCTGGACAAGTCTTGTTGCCTCTGTCCAAAAAGTATCCCTTCTAGTTTGGAGGCAGCGCCAGTGCAATGGCCACTTTGCTCACTCACCCACTTGACCTAGGTTAGATTTTGCACTCACTCAAGGTCATCTCACTCACAAGCCATGCAGTCAAAGTCCGTCTCCAGTCAACACTCACGCCAACTCAGCTTTCCATGGCAGGGATGACTACTCGTGTCATCACCACTGAGGGTTATGCTGGGCTCTATGCTGGCTTGAGTGCAGCCCTTCTCAGACAATTCACCTATTCAACCATCCGCTTCGGAGTTTATGAGCATCTCAAATCACGCCTAAGTCGCGATGATGGGATGGCATCTCACTCTCCCGTTGTGCTGATCTGTCTATCGGCTCTGTCGGGTTTCATGGGCGGCGTGGCTGGGAACCCAGCAGACATTGTCAATGTGCGGATGCAGTCTGACATGTCAAGGCCATTAAGAGAACAAAGAAACTACAAACATGTTTTTGACGGTCTAATGTGTATCGTCAGGACTGAGGGGTTAAATTCTCTCTATCGTGGAGTAGGCGCCAATGCCCTTCGCGCATCTCTCATGAACTCCTCACAGCTGGCCTCTTACGATCTGGCAAAGGCATCATGCATAAGGACATTTGGGATGAATGATGATACTAGAACTCATCTTGTGGCTTCTTTCATGGCGGGTATTGTAGCGACAACTGTTTGCTCACCGGTAGACGTGGTTAAGACTCGCGTTATGGGCTCAACGAACAGGGAATTTGTATGGCAGATCTTGAAACGGTCAACCATGTCTGAAGGACCATTATGGATGTTTAAAGGATGGGTCCCTAGCTTTCTGCGTCTTGGGCCTCAGACTGTCCTCACTCTGCTGATTCTTGAGCAACACAAAAAGATATATGCCAAGATGACCATTTGAGCCAAGTAATATCATATCTTATCTATTACTGGTGCCTGAAGATGAAGATAGATTGTATTGTCTTATATTTGTTGTTGTTCTTGTAACGTAGGTATTCAGAATAGGCGGATTATGTCTAAAATTACGTCGTGCTTTCCTCTGAGTTCGGCTTTCGATCGCAGTGATTAAAATAAATGCTAAATTATATATTTTGATGTAATTGAACTGGCTGGAAACCGTGGATGAGACCCTTGTTGCTTACATCGTTCTGATGCGTGCATTGTTCTAGGCTCCATTGTGCTAAGCTTCCGCGTAGAATTCCGTCCGTACACTATTAGTCGCTGTTAGCGATTGTAGGAGTTCGGGCTTGGCGAGAATTCCGGCCTCTAGCAGCCAAGCTGAGCACCAAGCCCCGGCGGCGATTCCTTTACTTCCGTAAATCTCATGCTCAGTTCCATCAGATGTCTGCAAATAAAAGGTTGATTAAAAGTTGCCAACATACACCTTAATTCTCTATCTAAACTTTCCAGCATCTCACCTCTCATACGCATACACATACACATACACATACACATACACATACACAATCATGGCTCCTGCACGAGGAAAAGTCGCTTTTGTTACTGGTGCTAACGGTATTACCGGCAATGCCATTATCGAGCACCTCATCCGCAAGCCAGAATCCGAATGGTGAGTCGCTTGATCTTGTAGCTTCGACGAGACATATCTGATTGTGAATTACGCAGGTCCAAGATCATTGTCACATCGCGACGAGTTCCCAAGCAAAGCTTATGGCAAGACCACCGTGTCAGGTTTATTGCTCTAGACTTTTTGAACCCCGTGGAGGAGTTAATCCAGCGTATGGCACCTCTGTGCCACGACGTCACCCATGCATTCTTCACATCCTATGTTCACACAGCAGACTTTGCCAAGCTGCGCGATAGCAACATCCCTTTGTTCCACAACTTTCTGGTCGCCATAGATATTGTTGCAGCAAGCACACTGCAGCGAGTCTGTCTCCAAACCGGAGGAAAGGTTAGCAAACGTCACTCACCCAACTATTAAACATAACCCTAACGCCTGTTTGTCTAGTATTACGGCCCCCATCTGGGACCCACTGAAGTCCCTCTTCATGAGGAGATGGGCCGCTACGAGGATAAGGGCGAGAACTTTTACTACCCGCAAGAAGATTTCCTCTCCACTCTAGCAGCCAAGCGCACTTGGAACTGGAACGTGATCCGCCCAAATGCCATCATCGGATTTACACCTGCAGGAAACGGTATGTCCATGGCGCTCACATTGGCCATCTACATGCTCGTCTGCCGCGAGATGGGGGTACCTCCCATGTTTCCAGGCAACAAGTTCTTCTTCAACCAATGCGTCGACGATTCCTCCTACGCCCCCAGCATCGCTGATATGACTGTATGGGCTGTCACCGACGAACACACCAAGAACGAGGCGTTCAACCACCAGAACGGTGATGTTTTTGTGTGGAAGCAGCTCTGGGGCAAGCTTGGCCGATACTTTGGCATTGAGATCCCAGAGTTCACCGAGTGGGCAGCTGAGGGAGGCCAACAGCGCATGGCCAACAACTTTTTCATGACTGATTGGCACAAGGACAAGAAGCAAGTATGGGAGAGAGTAGTAGCCAAATACGGTGGTCAGCTCGAGGCTTTTGAGTGGGGTACCTGGGACTTCTTTGACTGGGCCGTTGGAAAGGCCTGGTTGACCATTGGCAGCGTGGGCAAAGCGCGCAAGTTTGGCTGGAAGCGCTACGATGATACCTATGACACGTACATCGAGACGTTCCGCGCCTTTGAGAACGCGGGTGTTTTGCCGTATGCCGATGTCTTACGAGCTGACAACAAAGGCCAGGCTACACAAGCCAGTCTTGCTCCTCATCCCTATGATGCTGTTACTCTGAAGATGGCAAAGACTAAAAAGGAGCAAAATGGTGCCGCTACCAATGGTGTTAACCACGACAAGTTGAAGATCGAGCATGTTGAGAATGGGGATCTGGCTGTCAAGGTCTGAGGTAGCCATAGGATAGGACTATAATTACTAGTTTTTTAGTATTATTTCTGTAGAGCTTTAGTCATGTCATTTGCTTTATTCTTTATTATCAAGTATCGGATTCTCTCATATCACTACAACTTATCTTGCACATTGGCGGCGACATATTCTGAGCGGTGAATGACTCATTCGAATCCATCTTGTGCACCACCATCTCACAGCAATTCACTCCGCCTCCTCGCTCGACGCAAACAATCCGTTGACTTCAAATTCACCGTTTTATTTGAACTCATACTCTTCCTTCACTGTGCTCGGTCAACTTCTATTAGTCGAATCATTTGACTCTCTTGGCATGCATCAATCCCAACGATTGATCAAACTCCAAGTGTTGAACGCGTAAACATTCTGAATGGCTTCGGATATTCCAACACGCGCTTGCTCGCAAGCCGGAATTGCCATTCCGTCTGTACATTGAATTCTAACAGGGACCCTGTGCCCCCTTGGCTCATATGCTTTTTGTGTGGCAGTCTACAGCGGTCTGGCCTCGTCAGCCGCTTCTTCTCCAGCAAGATAAGCGATTTATCTAGACCTGGCCAATTATTGAAGACGCCATGGCGCGCACTGGAATAAGATTCCAGCTTGGCGCTTTGGACTGACCGGGTTCCCGGAAATCAAGGAGCATCCCAGAACAGCCTAGTCAAGTCGGCATTTGGCTACGCCCCCTCACACTCACACAACGGGCAGCTAAGCTACTCTACCCCACGGGGCCCCGGACTCCGCAATTTCGGAACTGCAACAGCCATCTTGGCTTTGTTCTCGACCGGCTTAGCTTTGATAACGGACGGAAATCGTATATGTATAGACATTCTCACGGCTTCAATGTTAAATCTGCAGCACTCGACTTGCACAGCTCGAGGTCTAACATCATCGCCCATACACGACTCGACTTGAAAGCTATCATGGAGAAGCCAGAGGTAGAGCACCTCTCCAATGACGAAAAGTCAGACGGATCTCGTGTGGTAGACAAGTTCCCACCAGAGGCTCGAGCTGAAGCTGGAGTGCTTCTCCAAGTTGAGCGTGCTGACGGGACCTCTCTGCGTCTTGCTGAGGATGGACATGTAAGTGTTCCTTGTTCATGAATTACCATGCCTGCTAATAGTTGGGTTCGCTCTAGACCGTGCTCTTGCCTCAGCCGACCGACGATCCTGATGACCCCTTAAACTGGTCATGGCGAAAGAAGCACCTCATTCTCCTGGTTGTGGCCTGGGCTGCTCTCACTTCAGACTTTACATCTGCTGCTGGTAGCGCTCCAGTCATTCTTCAAGCCGCCGAATGGCACAAGTCTGCAAACTCGGTCAATCATAATAACAGCATCAACGTCCTTATGATGTGAGCAGTTCTTTTACCTTACCTTGCTTCTCGCAATGATCTTTGCTAATTTGTTCTCAGGGCCATTGGCGGCTTGATCTGGGTTCCCATGACTTCCATCATTGGACGAGCACCAACCTTGTTCTGGTCCACCTTCTTCGGTCTCATATTCTCCATCCTTTCATCCGTTTCCACTTACTTTGAGATGTTCATGGGCGTACGAGCTATTCAAGGCCTCTTCCTTACATCTGGCCAAACAATCGCCATCGCCTTCATCAAGGATATCTTCTTCTTCCACGAACGACCTCGAAAGATCGGCCTGTGGGCTCTCATGTATATTACGTCTCCGTACTGGGGCCCGTTGCTCGCCAACTTTGTCATTGGAGAAACCCATCAATGGCAGGATGCCTTCTGGCTTGGAGTTGGAGTCAACGGCATCAGCTTGCTTCTCATCTTGGCTTTTCTGGATGAAACCTGGTATAATCGTGATCTGCCCTCGTCCGAACAACCGCCTCGAGGCCAGGGTTTCTTCTCTCGGCTTCTTCGACTTACTGGTGTATGGCAGATGAAGCATCATTCTAAATACTTTGAATCTGTTTATGATGCCTTCAAGAGAGTCCTACTCATCCTGGCGAAGCCTGTCATTCTCCTCGTTCTCGTTGCTTAGTAAGTTTGTTCTGCGCCTTCTTGTAATAGTCCAAGAGCTAACAAATCCTCACCAGCTTCATGTGCTTTGCGTGGGCGATCGGTGTCAATATTTCGACCGCCATCCTCTTTGGTCTTCCCCAGGAGTTGGGAGGCTACGGCTACAGTTTTACTCAGCTGGGATGCCTACACTTTGCTCCAATCGTGGGCGTTTTCCTGGGCGAGATCTTTGGTCATTTCTTCAACGATCACCTTACTCGGCGCTATGTTCGAAAGCACAACGGCGTCTTTGAGCCCGAGGCTCGTCTCACGACCATCTACATCTCGGCTATCCCCATGATTGCCGGCCTTGTCTTAATGGGCCAAGCCTTGCATAAGCATCTTTCTGTCGCAGCAATCGTCGTAGGATGGGGCATGCATGCGTTTGGAATCATGCTGACATCTGTCGCCGTGGCTTCATACCTCTTGGATGCGTACCCGTCTGCTCCTGCAGAAGTCTGTGGTTTGACCAACGTGTTCCGAGCTTTGAGTGGTTTCAGCGTCGGTTATTACCAGCAGCCGTGGGGAGCCAAGGTTGGTTACGATGTAAGCTTCGGGACTCAAGCTTGTATTGTAGCGGCGAGTATGATTTTAATTGCGATTGTGCATCGGTTTGGCCATAAGCTCCGATTGAAGTTTGGCCAGATCAGGTAAAACTGGGGAATCTCAGGTTAGGGGGTGCGGGAAGCATAATAGCCTGGAGGAATATGGACAGAGGTTTCAAGAGTATATTTATGCGTCAATATGTTGTGTTTAGCTGTAGAAGCTTATAGTCAATACCATTTAGAGTGATTGTCCAGATACTCTGAACAATTGTGCTTACGTACGATGACATGATATTTTGTATGACTGCAAGTCACACATTGTTTCCCTGCCTTGTTTAATAGGTGAATACGGACAGCCGGGCGTGTTGTCGAGATGTTGTTGTAGTATGTTGATATGGTTGATGTTGGACAAATTCTTTGGAGCGACCACGGAGTTGACGGATGCCAAAGCGAATGCGTTGTCTCCACCTTATCAGGAGCGCTTGTCTATGAGTTTGCGGCATTCTATTCATAGATGACAGATCAACACTATTCTTATCTCTATACTTATAAACTTCGCGGATTCGCAGGTATTGCTTAAGACAAAGCATTCAATAATAGTTAATTTTTAAACAAGTTTAGCTGCTTATTTTTACTTTATGTTATATTTTTAAAGAGCCTGTCATGCTGTCGGTAGTACGCGCAACCTCAAAAGGATTCTATTTATTTGTAAATATTCATTGTTAAAGTTTTATCTACGCCTAAAATAATAAAAATTAAAAAAGATAAAGTAAATCAAACCTTCAACTCAAACTCATGTCACAGTAGTCAATTTTATATATTTGTATTTATTATTTTATTAATTAAATCAAGGTAAAACAATACGGAGTACAGGGTATTGATGCGGGAACTCAACTTTTAGTGCTGAGCCACTACAGCCACCACGCCACATCCGCATCCCTCCGGAAGTTGTTGACCTTGATGCCAACGTCATACTTCTTTTCCCACATTCCAAGCTTCTACTAAGTACACTAAAGGAGTCAATTCATAGCACTGCTGAGCCGGTATGGCTCTGGACCAAGCCAGCAGTACCATGATCAGTCTCACTTTGCCTCCGTGGTTGCGGAATGAGGAGGTGGCTTGCAGGGGTATCGACGGGATTTCGGAATAACGCGTTGAGGACACACCAAAGTCACACTAACGCGCTACCGACTGCGCGTCTCAGATGGTGCGTGGGGTCACTTTTCTATTCGCTCATGCATTTGCTTTACCACCAAAGATGGAACTCGGTGGTTATGACACTCGGAACGGAAGTGAACTCACCGTGTCCGCGAGAGCTCTGACTGCTCAATTCTAGACAACAGCGCCTATTCCATATGTCTTCCGGACGCTGCCGAAGGCTGGGAATTGTGAGCTGATGTGAAATCAGCAGACGTTGGTCTTGTAGTGGATGAGAAGTGCTGTAGAGCTCATGATGAGTCTATTTTATATGCTGAATCTACACAAAAAGAACCACGATTAGTTCATTTTACCTACTTCTTTAGTCTCTACCTGAGTCACATGTATGCCCATACCTGAGTCAGGTCAATCCGCTTATCACAATCGTCACAGACTCCCTTCACATTGACTGTTGTGTCGACATCAAAAACATGACACAGACTCGCTCTCCTGCGGGATTTCGCGATTACATCCCGCCTGCGAATGCTCCAAGAAGCATACAATTGGCAGAGTCTGACACTTACCAATGGGCTGACCATCGATGCTCTGAGCCCTTTATGATCGGTTGGATGAAGGCTTGGAAAGAACGCTACGACCAGCCTTTCAAGGGAATCACAACAGATGGCAATGTGATCCCCGACCTGTTTCGTCTAGCAGACAAGAATGAAAATTTCGGAGTTCCAGCACACGCTGTCAAGGCAGCCCAGGACGCTATCAATGCTGCATCAGAAGAGGAGAGGGAGAAACTTCTCAGACCGGTTGATGCACCAGAATGGCGCTTTTGGATGAACCCCGAGATTTACGTCTTCAAACATGGTGTTCGATTGGAAGAAACCTCCAAAGATCTGGTCGCAGCTTTACATGGTCTCATGCGAGCAAGTCTATCAGCCGAGGGCTATGAGAAGGCTCATGGCTGTATGAAGGTCAACCAATTCCTCGGTGAGGTGGTCGATGGCACCAAAGTTCTGAACGAGAACTCGTACAACTTTGTCATCTTTGGAACACCTTCTCCAGAAGAGCCATGGGGCTGGCAGATATTCGGCCACCACCTCTGCATGAATTGCTTCGTGGTCGGAACGCAGATGGTGGTGTCACCTGTCTTTATGGGTGCTGAACCGAATATTATTGATGCAGGTCCCAATGAGGGCCTTGAGCTTTTCGTTGATCAAGAACAGACTGCCCTCAGCCTTATGCAGTCGCTTGACTCCGAGGTTCAGAAAGACGTTCAGATCTACAAGAAGCTGAGTGGCGACGAATACCCTCCAGGACGATGGCATCGAGCCGATCAACGACACCTTGGAGGTGCTTTCCAGGATAACCGCATAGTCCCATATGAGGGCGTCAAGGTATCAACATTCTCCGAGTCTCAACAAGACACAGTCCGTAAACTGGTCAAATCAAGTTTAAACTACCTCCCGGAGAAAGCATTAGCCGCCCACCTTGAGCAGATTGCTAGCCACTGGGATGACACGTGGTTCTGCTGGATCGGCGGATTTGGAGACAGAGATGCCTTTTACTATAAAGTGCATTCTCCGGTCATCATGGTTGAGTTTGATCATCACTCGGGCGTCTTTCTCAACAACAAGGAGCCTCTGCCCTTTCACATCCACACTCTGGTCAGAACTCCAAATGGCAATGATTATGGGAAGCAGCTTTTGAGACAACACCAGGAGCGGAAGAATAGAGCATAGTTTTACCATGCCATAGATACCTTGATGAGAAAATGGAAACATTAGCGTCAGTCATACATTTAAGATCAACAGTAGAGATACACCATCAGGTGATGGAGAACTCCATTTCGCCGTATGATGAATGTCACGCCTAAAAGAAATAGTTCATTATTAGTCTAGCTTCTGGTGTCCTTAGGGCTCACTTACCAGAACCTTTCACTATCAATAGTTAACTCAGGTAGTCGTAATAATATAAAATGAAAAGCAACGGCGCCGTGCCACGAATGAGAGGGAGGTTCCTTTAACTGATCGGGTGGCAGAGTATTTTATTGTTAAATAACTCCTCTTCTTACGACTAGCAATCTGAACACGAAGCACAAGAGAACTCAGACTCAAACAACTCAACATGTCGAATAATATCACCCCCGCAGAATCAGCAAGATGGGTTCCAGGAACGGTGAAGCTAATTAATGTAGAGAGTAAGTCTTCTATTGAACCCAGTCTGCTGCAGAACTGGCGAGTTCAAGTTCACCATCAACACAATTATCGAACAGACAATATGAAAGCGAAGTATTCCAAAGGCCGGCGGTCAAGATATTATTCTGATCCCAGCCCCAAGCGACGACCCCGGTGATTGTCTCAACTAGAGTCCTTGGCGTAAACGTCTGTCCACGATTAAGTCTGGGAGTCTACACGCTTGGCGTAGGTCTCCCACTGGCCGCCATCTACCCAATCCTTGTACCCATCACACACGTAACTGGCCTCGGCTTGAACGGCCTGAATGCAGGAACAGGTTATATGTTTCTCCTTCTTAGATGGAGTTGTATATTCTGGCAGCCGCTGACTATTCAATACAGTAAGAGACCTGTGTACATCATTTCGCTGGAAAGAACCATGGCTATTATGATCTGAGCGCGGCACGTCAAGGCCAACAGCCAATGGATGGCAAACAAGCTCCTCTAGGGATTTTTCGCTACACCTATTAAGTCGCTAGTTGAGACTTCACTTGCAGACATATACTTCATGCACGAGAGAGGATTCTATCACGCTCTATATGGTATATTCCTCTGCATATCTCATTTTATTAGTCCTGTCATTACTAACTTCATTACTAAAAGCCAAGGATGGCTCGCCGTTCCAGTTTGGTAATAAAAACATACTGATTTGGATTTCTTGGCAAGGATATATATTTGGACTGCAGTGGTTAGCCACATAGGTTGTGCTTCTGTACGACGAGCTTAGTCTGCCCTTACGCACAACATTCGTTCCAAGCTTCCCACAATAAACTCGATCCCGACTTTAAACCCGATCATAAATCCATTTTCCTCGTTAAAAATAAGCGGTTCAGACGATCTTTTCATCTCGATTGAATAGATCCATGATACTTGTATCATTATCACACAATGTCCAATGACTACCCGACTCACCATACACTAAAGAAAGTTGATCGGTTGATGGATGTATTCCAAATATGGCATGCGGCCGCAGAGCTTGGCGTCAAAGCCAATACAATGATCTATAGTGGGCGATTTCGGAGAATCGGTCCCGTACACTCCTAATTACCATAAGAGGATACTCTAGACTGGCAGAATAAAGCTCTATTCCTCAGGCTTCAAGTAAGACCAAGTCAGAGTGGCCTCTAGCTAACTGATTGCCAATACATAATAATGTGACTGGCTTTTGATATTATGTATAGCTGCTAAACCTCTGGCCGGGTGCATAACTCAAGGAGACACAGCTAAGATTCTAGTCTAGATTTACATAGTAATGAGATTTGAACACATCTCAGATTACTTACTTAGCAGAATATTGTAACTATAACTCTATAAAACAGTTCAGTTAATGTAGTAATTACTGAAGCTAAGCATGCTCTAATGAGAAGATACAAGACTTCTGATAAGATAGTTATAAAGTAGTCTCTTTGGAGGTAGATAGATTTATATTAGAGCTTGTCTTTCTAAATGAATTAGAGATGTGTAATGTGAATCTTGCCCTATCTACGGTTTAAATTTGTTAAAAAGAACGTTCCTGGACTTGAATAGAGGTTGGAACATACGTAACTTGTTCAAACAGCATTGGAGATGTTGAAAAGCGAGTTGCTGTACAAGAATGTTAATATATAAGAGTATTGGCCGGATAATATACAATATGGTCCTTACCAATGCACTCAAACAATAGCCAAGCCAGCGATAGCAATAAGAGCGGCAACTCCCAGTCCAGCATTGCGAACACCAGAGTTCTCAGCAACCTTGCTTGGAGTAGGAGTACTTGAAGCAGCCTCGGTGACTGAGCCTGTGGCAGAACCAGTCACAGAGTCAGTCGCCTTGGCCACAGTGGTACCAGTCGCAGTAGCACTAGCCCAGGCATAAGATGAACAAATTCCAGTCGGAATTGGGACTTTAGACAGTTCCTCCTGGATCTCAGAAACGTCCTTGCAGGCGTCATAAACGCTAGAAAGATCCTCCTGAGCCTCAGACACCCAACTCTGCATTGCCTTAGCGTAGGAGGTATAAGCAGAAGCCATAGATCCAGTAACTGCAGGGATGACGCATGAGGCGACGACATCCTCCCACTGGGTCTGCTTTGCAATGAAGCTCTCTAGAGTCTTGTCTACAGTTGGCATGGCGCTGATGACGTCGAGGAGGCCGCTGGCGGCTGAGGTGCATTCGTCGAGGTCGCGCTGTTGGAGGTTGGCGCCGTTGACGGATGCTGCCAGAGCTGCAGCGAGGATTGATGATTGCAGGATATGCATGGTGAAAGTTGAGATTTGAAATGGGTTAAAAGAGTGTTAAGAAAGAAAGTTATTGAAGAATTATCTTAAGCTCTCAAAGTTTGATACTACATAACGGTGGCCTTTTTATATATAGGATACTTGCGCCATGTGAAAAGGAGGCAACTATGGCTAGATTTTCCTGCTGGAGTGAAGGTGGAACCTCGAATTGCCGGTCCGTTGATGGTGGACATGGACCCACAACCTGAGCTTCTTATTAGGCATTAAAATCCACAAGGAACTTTGATCGCGGCTCTAATAGGATGGTTTATGTAACATAATCGCTATGACCTCGCATTTGTAAACCGTTATCTCGGCAATTACCGATTATGGCAGGACGTGTTGTTTTAGTGCCAATTTTAAAAATGTGAAGCTGTCAACTCCAGCCTCAATTGAGATTAACAGCCTTGGCAGAGACAATGCGTTATTTGCGTTTCTGGTACTAAAGCGATACATTTTGTGGATCATTGTCTTGCAATTAAGCGAATATCTTTATACAGGGTCTCCAGACTATTGCCATGATAATGAATAGTTACAAAGATTGAAGGCGTGATTAGGAATGCCAAAGTTATTGTGCACTCCTCCATTATCTTCTTGCATTTACCTCAAGTCGTTTATATGTTTGCGCTGGTCGTGGAAGTTGAGATCGCGAAGGTTACGAATACCCAGTGCTGATGGATATTCGATGCCAGATCCTACTTCCCGATTTGCAGAAGCCGGGTCAGTCTGACCAAGTTTCCAGTGTGTAATCATCGTTCTGAAGCAATCGGCCAACAATCCTTACAAAGCACCTGACTGATTTTAATACTCGAACTGTGTGCTGGAATGGACGACTATGATGAGGTTGCCAGGCCTGTAGAAGACAAAAGGCTCTCGGGATACTTAATATCCAAGGATGTTGACCAGTAAATTTCAGTGTTTTCCCCAGACCCAAATTGCGATAACACCTTTTGGATCTTCCTACACATAGCAGCATCTTCCGTTCCACAATCCAACGTAACTTGCATAGCACTGCCTTTTCCATCTAATCCCATTCGATTGAAACACTCAGTATAGAAGTTGTAGACATCATTGAGTGATTTGTAGAGCAACTCTGCTTGCCTGGAAATTTGAATCTGTGGGAAGTATTGAGAGGTCATGGGGCCGGCTTTCTTGACGTATACACCGCGTGTGACTTCTTTATAGTCATCTTGCTTTGTGTCTAGCATAACGATGCGCGAATTGGAGTGCGCAGATGCCTTTGGGAGTACGTCAAGCTCTCTTGATAAGAGCAGGTTGCCTGGAAAGATTGAACTTCCGGATGTAGTAGTCGGATATATCAACGAGCCGGCAGTAGTCAAAGGACATTTTAAATGGCTACGGACGGGTATTGTGACGATATTGGAGATTTGAAGAATATAAGACTGGTTGGGCTGGATTGAAAAGTCAAAAACAATTGTCATGAGGCGAGAGAAGGAATGCAATTATAAATATATAACAATACTCAATACGTTGCACATTTTATTGAAGCAAAGTTACTAAGCCTTTCTATAAGATTGCAATTCATAAAGTCGACCCCGCTTCTGTCCTCATAAATCACCACCTTATATTGCCGTATTTAATTGAGTGCAGTTCCCGTCTTACTTTTGCCATACTCGCATTGGGTACTAAAATGTCCAATGTTGCAGCACGTTGTCAGCGCTTGTCGAAAAACTAAACAAGCCACTGGACAAGCCAAGAATGTTGAGCTGATAAGGATGGTGGTAAATGAGGAATACGTTAAGATAGATGCGAGAAGAAGACAAGGCCCAAAGGATACGGTTGAGACATGTATTCGTCACAAGTAATGGCCATTTTCGCATTCTCCCTATATTGCAATTTCTGGCAGCTTATCATAAGTTTTGCTAATTAAATTTATCAAATACCTGCAAGCCGAGCAAAGGGTAGACAGATGGTACAATCACTTATTGGTGAAGCAAAGTGGAGATAAGCTGGGCCTCGTGAAATTGACGTCAGCTTCCTGTATCCCCACCTTCGCGCCCTTTCAATGTCATTTGTCCTTTTACAATTCTTTACTCGGATAATTTCCAGAACTCCTCCTCTACCTATCACCGCGCTTCTCAGTTAGTAATTGGCTGATTACAAGAACTCTAAACCCCTCACTATGAAAACCATTCTCTTGCTTGGAGGCATGACGCCTGATGTCACTGCGCTCTACTACAACATTATCAATAAGGTTGTCAGAGCCCAACGTGGGAATCGAGTATCTGCCCCGATATATCTATACAGCGCCAATCTCGAAGAAATGATCCAACATGCGATGAAGGGCGATTGGTCAGAGTTCGCAGCGGTGTACGAAGACCCGATCACGGCACTGAGCGAAAGAGTGGATGGTATTGCTATCTGCGCTATCCTTGCCCGTAAAGTTGCAGGCCGGTTATCAGATGTTGGCGCTGCGCCAAATGTTCCACTTCTTCACATTGCCGACTGTCTTGCAGCCTACATTCACAAGACTTATCCATCGGTCAAGAAACTTGGTCTTCTCGGCCCCAAGATCTCAATGCTTGATTCAGATGATCCAGATTTCTTTGTCGGCCGCTTACAAAAGGCTGACCTACAAGTCATGATTCCGGAAACACCAGAGGATATTGAAGAAGTCAATAGAGGCATGCTTGAAGAAGTGGCAAAGGGTATTGCCTTTGTGATTGATCCGACTAGAAGGATGTTTATCCACCAAGTGAAGAAACTGGTTGAAAGAGGGGCCCAGGCTATTATACTGGGTAGCACTGATTTGGGCTTTGTTTTGAAACAGGAGGATGTTGGGGAAGTTCCATTAATTGAGCCAGCTGCCATACATGCAGCGGAGCTAGGGAGGTGGATTTGTGAAGAGGACTAAGCCAAATTCCCACTGTTAGTCTTGACGGATGAATTATCAAGGGATTCAGTGTCAACAGCAATATTCAGTTACTCTGGGTATCGAACCGTTTGATACCGCATTTCGTGTTGCCGTGGCATGAGGCGAGCCAGGGCCTAATTCGATTTCAAACTATTTGCACCCCTCCCAATTGAAAACAATTATGCTTTAATGAAATAAATTATAACGAAAAGCCTTGGCGAATATTATTAGATGAAACGCTGTCCAGCCGTTGTCGACAAGGGCGGATATCAGCCACAGTGCAGATGCAACGAAACAAGTATTATAACCGCATCCAACTTTTCTCTCAATTAACTGGGGCTATTTATCATCCACTTCCACTCAGTCACTACCAACCAATAGACTAACTCTAATATAGTTTTACTCTCTATTTACTAGCTATGGCTTTTTTCCTCTGCAGCACCCCCAGCTCGACCGATTATATTTAAAGAACCCGCAAGCTATATTATGCTACTGAAGCGGCATATCCCCTTCAAGGCTTAGCTCAGTAATTCTTTCAGGATATACTTAATTCTGGCAACCTTTCTTAAAACCAATAGAAGCGAACGATAGGTTAAGAATTACTTTGCCTAGCTAATCTATAGGTTAGAAGACGTCCTTAGGAGTGCTGGCGCTGGGTAATTATTAATTCTTAGTTGGAACTACTCATCGATAAGGGATACTACTATTTAGGAAGTATATATATATTTCTATCATATTTCATAGTCCTCCTAATTATGGTTTTCTGAATAAAACTAGGAAATTGGATTTAAGTGCTAATCTCTTTGAAAAGTAATAGGCAAGGACTCTAGGACAGCGAAAGTCGATTTATAGTGAGATGCTTTCCATAAACCTTGCTTGAGATTCGAGTTGGCTTTTAACAGCCAACCCTCCTTTCTCTAACTTGCCGTTGAAAATCATGAATAACCATTTGGCCCTTTATGCTTCTTTGCTCTGGGCTACCATTCTGAAGGCTGACATTTTGGCGTCGAGCTGTGCCATCTTTGCTAATCGCGCTCGGGCTTAAACAGAGAGGTTGGATACCCTTTGGATTAGCCGCTTTTGCCTTTGCATGTACATCTGTCTTGAACTTGGCTGCAATGGGGCTCTCAACAGACTTTCCCAATGACTTTACTGTCATTGGCGGCTTTTGCCAAGCTATTCCGGGTGCTTCAGTGTATGGAAGGAAGTCTCCACTGGAAACAAACGAACAATTTTCTGCCTGCCATTTAAACTGTTCGGATACCGAAAACTGGTCTGTACCAAGAGATTCATTGAAATCATAGTTTTCCATTGAAAGGACTTCTTCGCTTTTTGGAATTAGTTGTATTCCCGATAGACATACTAGCAAGAGCAATGGAAAGACCATACCTTTCACTGGCGGAGTAATGGAAATGACGAAAGATGGAGTCGCCATCATCAGAAGCTTTCCGCTGTTTGCCGCAGGAATCCTGAGAAGTGTATTCGTCCCAGGAAGGCGTAGTATTCTGACGAAGCAGAGTTTGCATATTTGAAATCATCTGGCTCATAGTAGCAAGGTGGTCTGTTTGCTCTGACGCTTGACGCTTCAAATAATCCGTGTCTCCCAAGATCGTGCCTACATCCCGCCGCATAAGATCGCTCTGGAGGACTGAATGGTTGTTCTGCATCACGATCGTATCCAAAACCATACTGTTTCATTTTTAGTCAAGCTTCCATCCGATAGATAACTGTTTTATCGCTTACCTGTTGTGTCCTTGTAACACAAGGTTTAGGTCTCTGATAGACTCATCCAGGCTCTTGCTGACCAACTGGCATTTTTCTTTGTCGTAAAGGGCCCATTTACTAGGCCCAAACCACTTGGTATGGTCCTCAGTGATTGTGTTGATAGATTTTATTTCCTCAAGACATCTGTTGATAATCGTAAATATGAGTTCTCGGTCCTGGTCAGACGTGTCCTCCTTCGGCCCAATGGCTTGCTGAATACGACGGAGAACAAGGTTTAATTGTTGGAGTTGGTCACATATCTTGCTTAATTCGTCTCTTGCACCATGGACTGAGTTAATAAAGGAAATGACAACTGGAACAGTTCTGACGACGGCCTCATAAAACCCGACGCAGCCTGCTGCAATAGAAAATGGATCCATTGTTGAGTTCAGTGGAAGCTCTCGCATTTTCTTCAACATGATGGTAGCACCACCGGACATTTATGTTTACAGCCTCATGGAATCTCATGGAATTCTGTAGTATATAATTATTGACAGGCTATGCAAAATGAGAACAATAACAAGTAATCACAGGGCTGTGCATGTTATTCCAGCCCGATATGCAGGTCTACCCAAACCCCAGCAGCCACAGCTTCGATTGCTTGCTAAGAACAGGGTAATTTTGTTAGAAAGCCGGATACGCATTTATTTCTATTTCAAAAGAAACAGAAAAGATGATCATACGATGTCCGAGATTATACCATACAGCTAATGCGATGTTGAGCATATATCTAAAGGCTCTATGATTGGCGAGGAAAGCTCGGCCGACCTGAGTAAAGACTGCGTGCGTCTTCGCCCTATGATTTTTGCTGGAAAAAACAACTCTGATAATCTGACATGCATAAATTTCGTATCATACAGGTAAAGCTCAATAGGGAGGCGAATTCAACGTGCTATTACCTTCCGTTAGACATCTCACTAGGTTTGCCTGCATGTTGAGGCTATTGGCGGCCATCCAGTGTGCGATAAGGCTATTCCTAATTTAGATAAGTGTGATACCACATTATCGACATGCTCTCAACCACCAAAACCTCAATGACATACTAGGGGATAAAGAAATCGCCATCAAGTTCCTGAATAATGGAAATAGAGATTTGTATGTATGAGTTCCTTGGGAGGCCGATTAGATTGATGCGGGCTCTCAATTGCAAAGGCCAAGAGGCATTAATGTAAGAATGAGAAGCTTGCAGGTTGTGCAGGCAGAGGAACACTGGAATTAGCTGTCGATGAGCTTCTGATCAACGGGAAATATATGCTATTGTGAAAAAATACCCAGTACATACGACCAAAGGTAGTGGAAAATACGGGATCCCGTCCGCTCTCCCATAGTCAAGCCACTAACCGGCGGATTAGTAGTTGGGTCGGTGACGACCAGCGAATCCCCGCTGTTGTATGTAATATTCTCTTTTTGCATATTTTTCCTTGTTTCCCCTGAGCCATCTGTTGCAAGACAGCTGTCTAGGCGGTAGCGTTTTGCTTCCCTGCCACTTGATTAATTCCTTTCAAACCTTCAAATTCCTTTTCTATCACTCCAGTTTATAAATTTCGTCAGTAGTGAATTATAGATGGACCCTAAAAGCTCACTTTAATTTGCAGAGATAGAAATAAGGCTCCGTTATGTGTGTCATGCTAGTCCTATATTTACTAACGGGTATAACGACAACTTTAACGCACCTGCAGCCTTCCGTAATACCTGCTTGCCTTTTTGATGTATCTACTGGGTTTTCCCAACTAGCGCTTACTGCTCAGAGTACTCTCTTGATATGCAAACATCCTGAGTAGGGGTTCAACAGTAACAATAGTTATCTGTGAGTAATATTATTCTCACTGATTAGCTTGTTAGTAAAACCATACCTGTTATGTTAATACCCAGCCTTCGGATAAGTAAAGCAACCGGAATACTTTGCTCACAGTATATGTCACTATAGGTTAGAGCTTGTGATAGAAAGCATGGTAACTCTCGACTTACTCTTCTGTATCAGATAACTCGGTAGTTCATATTACTGTAAGTAGACCACTCAAATCAACCAGCCTAGGCTCGGTTGATTCTCGATTTGATTCGCACAATCATAGAGGGATCATGGTGCCCTGATAGAAGTTATGTGCGTTTACGTCCGACAAGCGCCTTCAGCTGACACACAGCCTTCTACCACGATTATCCTCAGGTTCTCGATCAGGAATAAAGTACCCTTCTTATACCCCGCTCCTCTCTTTCGTCGAATTGAGATAGTTGACATTGTCGCAGTCGACATGGAGTTGAAGGTCATGTCATTTGCGACAATCAAGTAGTTAGTAGGAAACTAGGTATTATATTACAATTGGGGTATATTGGCGAGAAAGAGATATGTAGAAATAGACCATTGTAGATCGTAAAGATAGTCATTGTCGAATCAAATCTATCGGTTGCTCTTCTTCCATTGTTGTTGGACGCCAACGCGTTAGGATGAACATACCCTGGCTGGCAGCCAGTTTGATACCATTGCATTTTCAATCTTTCGCGAACAATTCCCGACGTGGATTGCGAGCTGGGTTTGAAAGAGAGCGCCTAGAACAGGATAACCATTGGGCGCATGGGGGTATCGGGGGGGCTATTGCAAAACCCTGGGCATTTCCATTTGGGCTTAGTGGCTCCACGTCTCAGCCATCAGGGCACTCTGGGGTCGTTTAAAAGGTGTACTGTTGACTAGCTGCGGGTTCGGGCCGTAGCCTTTAGCTGGTCGGGATTGTCACAACCATGTTGGATGAACAGTGAGGATACTACTGGCTAATCTAGTTGCCTAGTTATTTGGACATAATGGTGTAGGCTTATAGGATTTTCGTGTTTCTTAGAGATTTTCTGAGTAATGAAGTTAGGTTTCTTTGGCCCATTTTGTGGCTTATGCACCTTGATAATGCGACTCTACTAATCACGTTATTGGACAAAGGCTTTTGTTTGTTCCATCTTTCGTGCCGGTTAAGCGAGGGCGATCGCTGGACCATCTTACACCGACTCTTGATTGGTTGCATGAGATAACAGCTGCTGGTTCTGAGCTTTTCAACGGCCAGGTGGCCTGAGGTTGGATAGGCGGATGTAGATCTATGCTATCTTCGGCTTGCTCTGCGACCTCGAGATCACACGCTTTCCCTTAACCCGCTAGCCGCAGCTTCAGCCCCCAAGGAGGACAGGGATACAGCTGGGGGCTTAGGCAGTCCCAGTAAGCCCAAGCTCTAGCCCCCCCTGTTATCACCTGGAGCTCGCTTTCTGGTTGGCTGGTCACTGATCTGCTCATCCTAGGATAAGCGAGACTCGTAGGATTTTGGTCTTTAGCTGCTCAGGTAGACGAAACAGGGTCGAGGTACAAATAGTCTTGACATATCGACCACCGTTTCCCCTCAGGAAACTTCATTCTTACTCTGATCTGTATAGCAAAGCGTGCCTTTCGTCTCTTAAGACAGCATGGTCGAATGGCGTTTCAGAATCATCGGCAGCATCACGACCGAAAAAGAGCTGCTCGGTACCAGCATCCCACCAGAATGGCAGATGTGGGAAGAAGCCTACTTCAAACGCGTGTCTGAAACACTTGCAGACTCCAATCACACCGCAACGCTGATTAACGATGGATGTGACAACGGAGACTCAGAACCGCTGAACTGTACCAAAACATGCGGTAGCGCTGAGTATATGTTCAAGTCCCCACAGAACCTATGGAACTGCATGACTCTCTCGACTGTGGCTATGAAGGTGGTTCCAAAGCCAACTAACGACACGGTCAATCGTGACAGTGAGAGTGAAATGAAGGACAAGTTCCATTTTGGATCGTTACGCGACTTTCGATACCCCTTTGGAAAGGTCCGTAAATGCTTGTGGCAATCCTGTTCTGATTCCAAATACGGGTCATGTACGCCAGGTCTTGTCGACTATCAATGCGACCTTGTTAACCAGTTCACGGTTGAAAAGTTTGGCACCGTTCTTTCAACAAGCTACTGTAGAAATGCAGATCCGGGCATCGACTCTGACTTAGTGGGACAAGGAGTGAGTAACTTGACATTTCCTACACCACAATCGCAGTTCCCGACAAATGCTCTAACAATACATGGATGAATAGGTACTCATAGCGTACATCATCCAGCACTTTCTCGTCTTATTTTTTGGACTTTCTTTTGGCTTGACGTGCAGATGGACAAGAGCGAACGTCTGGGGGCGTGTGGGAGTAATCTGGAGCAAAGATAGCTTCTCGGCTTCTGGCGCCAGGAGCCAAAAAGCTTATGGGCTAACGAAGTGGCTCATCCGAATTCGCAGCCAGTTTCCCAGCGCGATAATATCGACCTTAGTCGACCTTCAAGAAGCGCAGGCTTTGTTCACGGCAACCATCTCCGTTGCCGCAATTATTGCCTTCCACGGCTACCTGGGCTTGGCCAACATTGTTTCCATATCTTCCTACGTCCTTAACAATGAGATCGCTCTTGGAGTGATGATTATCGGCATGATCCCCCTCTTCTTGCTACAACTCAGTCTTGATGCGTCAGGCAATGCATCCAAGTATACACTCGTCTTCGTTTTTCTCAACTGGTTTTTGATCCTGCTCAAATGGGTTCTTCAAAAAGCGCAGGGAGCTTCTAAGTTCGAAGCGCATCTGAAAGACTTGTCATCGGTACCGGCATGCGGCGACAATCCCGGTGCCATGTCATACTGCATGAACTATGGGATATCGACGGGTCTTGATTACACCAAGCAAAGTTTCATTTTAGGCCATGTACTAATTGCCCTACTTGCGGTATACTGGACACTAAGATATCTAGTCGCCCTGGGCAGTGATTCGGCAGTGTACTATTCCAGAGGCACGGGCTCATGGTGGGCACGCACCAAGCCGGGCGTCATTCGCCTGGCGCAAAGCCTCCATAGCTTCTCCGTCTTGAAGATCTTGGTTGCTCTCATGGTAGTCTTGTCCGTCGTGGCAATGATTCTGGGTCTTACTGACTTATTCGTGCTTCACCAAAAATTGCACATTCTATACACGCCTCAAGGTGGACTGCCCTGGTCGTTTGGACAACTCACTGCGGTGGCAGTCTGGTTTCCAGTAGTCTTCAAATTCCTTTACTACTGTGAGTTTTTCTCTCCCATACCTTCGTTCGCGTGTGCATGTACTGACTTGCCCTAAATAGGCGGAGTGGAAGACGGAGTCCAGGAGCGCATCGACAAAGACGAATATGTCGTGTCGCGCCGCGAAACTGCCATTTCAGAATTTCAGGATTCCAAAGAACCTACGTCAGAGGGTGACCGCTTAATTGAACCCGTCGGCGCAAGTGAGACCACGTCTGGGCTTGAGCGCTGATGTGGAAACTCGATGAGGCAAGTTTACTTCGACTTCAAATCTGCATGTCTGACAATTATTGAAAATGAATTTGCGCTGTTCTCGTTTAGAGAATGTGGCGGTTCAAGGCCATGCTGAAATTCCACACTAGCAAATTCCCATTGGTTGATGTGTTTAGTATACCTCTTTAGCGCGTTATCGGGAGTGTCCCGTTACGCTGCTCAGAGAATTGAGACATTAAGAAGAGTCGAGAACTGAATAGTGAGACTAGCGTTTCAATAGCTATGTAATTATATAGGAGGCATAGAGTTGTGGCTAAAGGGCTTGAATTGTTGAGTATGTGAGTGACTGATTATGGAATTGTTGAGTATGTGAGCGACTCATTATGGAATCGTTGGGTAAGCAAGCTGCGGGTGTCGACGCTTTATAAAGCCAGTGCCGCATCCAGCAATAGTGAAAGGAGCCTCATTATGCGAGCATCTCCACTCCCTTGCTTTATGAGACTTTCTAGGCCTCAGGAAACCGAACAGCTATCGAGCGCACACGAACCTATCGCCACCATGAGCACTACATCAACTCCTGCCGTTGAACCGCAAGTACATATTGGACTCAAGTCCCTTATCACTGCCCTCGAAAGCAAGCCGGCCTTTGCGTACCAGAACTATGTCAACCGTCTTCAGAGCGCGGTGCAAGGCTCAACAGCCGTGTCCAGTATAAATGCGAATCTACCCAATCCTCTCGGAGGTTCGGCAGATGCCACCTTCGACGGTCAGGACTGCTCACAGCAGGTGTCCAACCTCGCTGTGGCTTCTTGCGCGTATGGCATCAGTCAAGCCAACGATGACTGGGGCTTTTCCGGCACTGTCGACGGGGTACATCAATCCCCTTACCTTCTTATCATATCCATGAGCAAAATTGACACCAGAGCTTATTAGACGGCAGCCAAGACTATGGCCCAGGAAGCCCTTGTAGAGCTTCTCCCTTACATGTTTGCTGAAGATATCAATAGGTATGTTTTCTGAGAATAGTTATTAGTCCACAAGCTCATCACACTGTTAGTTATCTTTCAGCTCAAACCCAGCTCAAACTGAATGACTACATGGCACTACCAGGATTCATAGACGCTTACAATGCGATTTATACGTCTGCCCGTAGGTTCAGGCAAACAGTGGTATATTAAGAGACGTTTCATTAATTGAATGTAGCTTTTATGCACAAGGTTGTGCTCACTGACGCGACCGCTGGGAACAACAACCTTGCAACCACTCTGCTCTTTGTGCAAAACTACTTTGCCAGTCGCGGGTCCTACTCGATGCTGCAGTCCCTTGACTCCTCCAAAACTCCCTTGGCAGGGAATGTCTTGATGGCGTGCGGTGGGCTCTTTGGAGCTGGCACATTAGTTTCGACAATGCAAGATCCCGTGGCCTGGGCTACGATTAGTATCGCCAGTGTCTTTTCTGGAAACCCGGATATTTTTCAGACGGCCTTAGCGTACATCGACCAAGTCAGTCCGCTCCTCAAGCAGCTGGATACATCGTTCGAGCAGGTCGTCCAGGATGCACAGGACAAGTGGAACACCTCACATACGATTGACAATGGCGCCATTGACAACTACGTCGCTATGACTCCTTACCTGAACTCCTTGTGGGCTTCTTGTGCAGGCCCTTACACGGATGCCATGCAGGATGAGATTGGTCTTACAAACGTGAATACCAATTATATTTATGCTCCGGGCGATGTTCGTGTTGCGGATCTCCAGCCCATCAAGGCAACAGCTACCACGTATGGTGTGGCCCTGGCGAGTTGGATGAGTGTGCAGAAGGGCCAAGGTGTGTCCTGTTTTGCCTCTGATCCACCCACGGAGTCGGCGCGAACGAAATATGATGACGAGCGTTCAGGTGGAAGTGGCTTTAGTTGCTTTATTCCTGGCACGCTTGTCTACACCTCTGCGGGCAATAAGCCGATTGAATCACTCAGGGAGAACGACAGAGTGTTGACGGATGCCAAAGATAAGACATACGGCCTCGTATCTGATGAGTCCGTGGTAACAAGCACTGCAGCTGGAGATGGCAGGAGAATCATAATATACGGTTTCAACAGAGAGCAGCCCTTCTTCACTGCTGGCCATGTTTTCATCACCACGACTGGTCTACGCGCCGTGGATCCTGTCTTAGCTCGCAAGGAGAATCCCTGGCTCACGGTAGGGAGACTCCAGATCGGGCATTATCTCCTACAAGCTGTTGGGCCAGGCATGGATTACAAACCAGTCCAAGTACGCTCGCTGCATTATGAAGAAGCAAAGGCGGCAACGGTGCACGGCGTCCATCTCCGCGAGGGACTTCGTACATACCATGCCAACGGCTACCTCGTGCGCGTCAATTATCCAGAAATCACCATCCGCAGCGTTGCCAGAGACATTCTGCGTCTGCCACGTAAACAGCGTATGGAGGTGTTGCACTCCTGTAACAGCATTGCGCCGGTCTTCCAGCGCTTCGGCGGCCAGACAGTCATAGATCTGCTTCGAAAAGAAACACTAAGTGCTGGGAGAACGATTGCCAGCGGTCTTCGAGACAAGGCCGACGTGCTTTTGCAGCACATCTCACGCAAATGGATCTTGAAGCCCATCACACGAACAGGAGATTTCATCCGCAACATACAGGGTCTCAGCGCGCCCGTCTTGTCCCTAATCGACGGTATTGTGCATATAAACGGCAACTATTGCGAAAGATCAGCCGTTGATGAGAGCAGCATCTCCTGGAGCCGTCCGATGTGCGAGCCAGGACTCTGGGAGCATGGCGTCTGCACAATGCGCAACGACAACATTACAGGCTCAGGTCTCGTATTCATGTCCAAGAGCGCTGATCCTGCCAGCATACCAGACTCGAAAGACTGCCTCCGCTTTCAAGCTGTCATGACGCGAGCCCCAACCAGCATGCCAACCTCAAAACCTGAGACGGTCATATCAAAAGCGGTCCCGAAGTTAGCCATGTTCAATGCCTCTGCCATAACAGCGGTACCAGCCGGTGCAACTGCTTCGTCTTCTTCTTCCTCTTCTTCAGGTACTTCTAGCAGCGGCGCCGCTGACGAACCAGAGACCTTCACGTTGACGTACGATTCTGGCACATCCTCCAGTCCTTCAACTCCTCTTTTCGACATTGTATCGACATCAACGGGCGGCAGCGGCGAAACGATGGTATACCCGGATGTACAGATCCCAGTACTTGATGCACTCTTGCCGCTTCTGGAGGCCAAGCTGTCTTCTGCGCCATCGTCTGCCACCACTCCCCCCGTTGCTAACACCACGACTTCAACCCCTGCAGCCGCCGCCACAACAACTGGCACTTCTACAAGCACCAATGGCGCTGCCGTTTCCAGCAGCACCAAGCTCAACCGTCTGTACGATGTGGTATCTTGGATGGACAAGGGAGTCCAGTGGGTGCAGGTGGATTTGGAGTTCCCGGAGCTCATATACGAGGCGTCGGACGATGCCGCTTCTGCAAGTCCTACTAGCAGCTACGAGAACTTGACGTTCAAGCACATCGGCTACTCTGGTACCCTGCCTATTCTCTTTAGGACGTTCAAATTCTACCTAAACTGGGAGGGCACTCACATGCACGGGACTTTAAAACAGTATGACCCAACGTCCCAGGGTCTCGAAGGCACAGCCTATGTCATCGCTGGCAAGTATCAATCACACAAGGCGGCAGCAACGGCTGCGAGGCTATCTGCAACGCAAGAATCGCTGGCCAGCTTCATGAAAGCACCATCGCCTGCTGCCTACAATAAACTGACCAGCCCAGCGGCTGTTCTTGGCAACTTTGTGACAACTCTAGATGCGGCGCCGGTGGTCCTCAGCATATCGGCATTGGGCAACATTGACTTCAGTAATTCTGATCTACACAGCACGACACAGACGCTGCTGTACAATACCATGTTATACCACATGAACGACACAGACCGCAATACGTTTGGTCTGCCCGCTAAGCCTACGGACCTCCCCCTCGAGCTCGCCGACAACTTGGCCAAAGACTTGCAGACATGGCTCGTCAATGTGTACGCCCGCGCTTTCATATGCAGTCGCTTAAACAACGTCAGTGATGCTACCAAGAGCAAATGGCGCCGTCAGTTTACTAGCGACGAGGTGAAAAGGCTGAATTACTGGTGGAATGGGTCTGGTCCCAATTGTCTGTCACAACAACCGGAGTATGATGCGCTCAACCAGACTTGCGCTGCCCAGGGGCTCCTCTCCCTGCGCCCAGTGCTGCAATTTTATCTGAACGATGTAGTACCAGAAGATGGCCTCACAGGGGGCAAGAAGTGGTCCGACAAGTTCTTGAAGGCAGCGAAACACCATGCTGCGTTGTCACAGTTGCATGTTGATCCGCAGAGACTGACGAGATTTTGTAACAGTAAGTTCATTTTCTCACTAGAAAATATGCAGGCTCGACCTTTTGCTAATCGGTTGCAGTATTGCACACTCTCGACTCTGATAAGACCAACGCCAATGCACTCGCCACTGCGGCGATCAACTTCACTACCGGGAAGACTGCGGTGCAGCAAGTCAACAAGGCCAGCGATGCGCCGGCCTCACAGCAGCAAGACTTCCAATGGCTCCAAGACTGCATGGGTGCGCTCACCAACAGTGTATTGACTGATCCTAACTTCCTCGGGGGTGACCTCGAAGCCACAGTCCAGAAAGACATCCAAAAACTATGCGATGCGCTCAACCTTGACAAAGAGCAAGACGCCAATCTCATAACCCAGGCCATCCTCGAAGGCACGGCTGGGACGATACAGTCGTTTTGCAACTTGTGGCGGACAATTCGAAATTCGCCAAAGTCGGACACCAATTTTTCGGCCAGGGACAAGGGGACGGGGAGAATCGCAAAGGCAGCCGATGAAGCAGACGCGAAGGCAGAGGCTGAAAGCAAGGCGGCGCCAGGGCGGCCATGGGGCAAGGCTGTAGGGAGAGGCCTGTTGTTGGCCGTTGGTGTATGCTTCTCTCCCTTTTCTGCTACCCGTCTCGGACGTAGTAATACAGTACTGACACAACAGACAGATCGCTGGATTTCTGTATACGGCGGTCGGCGCGTATAAGAACTGGACGAATTTGACGGCCACTGAAAAGAGCACTTTGGTCTTGACGACGATCCAGCTCGCTGGGACAACGATCAATGAGTCGTATAGCATATTCAGACAACTGACCTCCTCCGATCGTGTGGTGGCGAGCGTGGCCGGAGTAGTAATGGACCAGAATATCAGAGCCAACCTTGAGATGAAGGCGTTCGACATCAAGCCTACAGCAGAGAGCAATGTAAGACACGAGGCCGCAAAACCCGGTTTTTGAGATTCTGAAGAAGCTGACTTGACTTCCATGCAAAGGCAGGACAAGACACCAACGTTATAGGTCAGGAGACCGGGGAGTCAGTGAGCAAGGACGCATCTCTCATGAACCCCAACGATGAGGCCGATGGTGGCAGCGACAGCCCTGCTGGGTCCAACCCTCAACCGGAGGTGTCGGCCAACCAGGCGACAGAGGAGACAATGACAAAGCCGGCCAAGTCGTTTAACCTGGCCGACGGCGTGATGCGCGGCTTCATCACCCTGGTTGGCGCTGCGGTGACGGGCCTGATGATTGCGCAGCTCACCCAGACCTGGGGCAACCTCGACCTGACGTCCAAGATATTGAGCATCATACAAATCGTGCAGCAAAGCCTCTCGTTCATCGTCGACACCACGGAGCTCGCCGTGGAGATTATTTCGACATACGTGGCTACGGGCGCGGAGATATGCGCGACCTTGGCTCTGATTTGTGCGTGGGCAGGCCCCGTCCTGGCCGTGGTGGGCATTGTGCTTATGATTGTCATGGCATTTCTTGAGGCCAGCCAAGATCCGCCTCTCACACCCATCGAGCAATGGATCCAAGATACAGGGTCCCCTTTTCTGGATACTCTCCATATCACGGTGCCGTCCGCGCAGCTTGTATACACTGTACCCTCGCAGATTACCTCGGGCCAGACTTTTACACTTACGGCGAGCAATAACACCGCGACTGCCGTCACCCTCGGCCAGCTCAACATCACCTTCCAGGGCGGCAACGACCCGAGCACGCTGTTCACCGAGGCAAACTTCCAGGCTCTGACTTCTGGCACTGCGTTCGGCCCCGGCTATGTGCAGATCGCCGGCGCCACGGGCTACTCTCTTGGAGTGGCCTCGCAGTCGACCCAGAATAATGCACAGGGAGCCGAGATTACCACCTGGTGCATACAGATCTGGTCTGGCTACGCTGCTAATGGTGCACGAGTGCTAACCGTGCCTGCCAACTCGTCCTTCGAGGTCCAGATCGCAGGTACAGAGTCTTCTACAAGCGCGACGACGGCCGTGACTACCAACGAGGTACAAGCCGATCTTGATAACTGCTTATCAACGTATTCGGTAAGCAAGGCTTGAGAGACTGACGGGAGGCTGCTGCACTGTTATGAGGCGGGGGTAATAGGTTGAAACTCTGGAGATAATTGAAAAATATACTTGGTGAGAAAGCCTAGGAGAAAAGAGATAGTATAGATAAATAATATATTATAGCTTTATGGTACTAATTATCCTGATATTAATATCCAATGAGCTGAATTGTAACCTAAATATATAAAGCACTGATAGTACCTAATATATTAAGAGCTTACTAGACTTGCCGCAGCCCTGAACTTAAGGGCGCTATTTAAAGAAAAGAAAGAATATAGACAGAAAGTAGGAATATACTAACGTAGGTAAAAATAATATTATATTAATTAATACTTATCTTTTTATATATAGGGTAAATAAAAAAGAAAAGGCCTTAGCAGCTAAAGATTATATAAAAAACAGAAATATATATAACAAGTAAGTGCACTGAATAAGCGAGTCTATTAGTACACAGTGCTGAGAATAATAGCCTACCCTATAGCTTTCCGAAGCTTAATAGAAAGAGCTATAAGCCTAGGAAATATATACTTAAGAATAGTATAGCTGAGGTCATCGGGAGAGTGTTCCAGAGCTCAGACCAAGTCACCAATAACATGGATGTCAAGAGGTTAGGCCGCCATTCGGTCGATAATGAAGGAGAGTAGACACTGCTGCATCGCACGTAGAGAAGCGGGATATACCAGGCACAATTAACAGAAAGATCTCCGTCGATTGAGACAACGATAAATCGCATGCTCTCTTTGTATTCAGCCTACAACATCTGCACAGTGTACCAAGTATTCAACGATAAAGTCAGTCCTGTTATCTTCAAAATCTGCGTCCTGACGTTTTCTAGGGCCTTTCGTTTCAAACCGCCTGTAAAGATAAGCGTACAGCTATGACGAAAGCAAGGTACCCAGTCCATGACTGGCCGTGAAAATCAGGTCGTTGCCGGTGCTCTTTGCGCCAAGTGTTTCATCAGAGCTTCTAATAAGGGGGTCATGAGATTGTGGCGAAGAGTGACGGGGGCGATATTTGATATTGGTATGAAGAAAGAAGAAGGATGTAATCGTTATCCAAAATATCGTCTTTGAGCCCGAAGAGAGAGACTCTCTAGGAGAATTTTATTAATTTCGGGACCAGTGGCAAGATCGTTTACGAGAAAGGTACTATGGACATTGTATGTCCTACCAAAGCACAAAACTGCTAAATGTTCTCTTAATGAGAACGGCTAATATAGGGCGAAATACCTTAGAAACTTTATATTCTTCTATTAGTGGCCAAGGAATATATATATGGCGTGGCAGTCGGCGCGCTGTACCAGGCTTAGTTTCTTAAGAAGCAGAGCTGAATATAGGGTTAGGCCGACTCCTTCCATTAAGGACATAAATGGGCTTTTACCAGATCGCGAATTTCAAGGGGCCAAGTAGTTGGATTAACCGATAAATAAAGCTGTTGAGTTCGTCGGCGACGGGGACAATCAGGGATTGGGCCAAAAAGCTGACTACCGATCAGATCGAGGAGATCAACAATGTAGTAGTTATCGAGACTTGCATCTGCAGACCTTGCTTCATCACAACTCTGGATAATCGACCAGGAACTTAATTGAGCCTCCATCCCGCCACTCATCGTTTGTCAGTTGTCGGAGTGCGCTCTCGTAATCATCAGCCATTGAGATTACACCATGAATTGGCGAAGTGTGAGATCCAGGGCTAGGATCGTTCGTCCCCTTCCTCACATAATGAAACCTCGGGGCTGTGGGACTTTGGGTATGCCACATGGCTAGTGTTTGAGTGTCACAAATAAGTATGTAATGTTTCATTTGAAAGCGCTTTACTTGCGCTTTGGATTGATGTTATACGCACAAATATCTAAACAAATATTATATGTAGATAGATAGTTGATTTCCTGCACCAACTTGGCCAAATCGCAATAGATCAGAACCGGACTGTGTAGAGTAATACAACGATTACCGGAATATAAAAAACGCATAATTCGTTTCATAGTTGCTCCTTGTTGTGGCGGCGCGGTTAATTGGTGAGTGTCGCGTTAGCCCCCTCCAAGGGGGTCTGTCACTCAGCCATATCAGCTGCACCAGAATCCCCTAAAGACGCATAGAATCGACCAAGAAACTCGTCATAAGAATCAGTTCGTTTCCGCGGGACCCAATAGTTTGCGCAGGACACCTATTTATATTTAGCAGAATACCTGAAATTAAACAATTGTAATAATGCTATCTTTTATCCCTTGAATCATGTCCGTCTCTTTCCCAGAGTCAAGCGCAAAGTAACCCACCCTTTCGAAAGTAGTTTCCGAGATCTCTCGTCGTTGCTGGAGGATCAGCCCGCGAGAAGGGGCCCCATTTGCTCCGCATGTTACTTCCCCAATGAACAAGCAATAGGTTTTCGCCCTTGGAGTGAATTCGAAATCGTACCTGGGCGAGACGTCAATTCTATCTGTTAATTCTAACAGAGGTGCCGATATTTTGAGGTAGCCGCTCGAAACCGCACCCAGAGGATCTTTTCCACTTGGAACGCAATCTCCGTCAAGAATCTTGGCATAGGCTCGTTTCAGCTTCCAATCACTATCTGTGAAGCCGCCACCGCTGTCATAGCCAGACTGTCCAACAATTGATACCCAAGACCACGATGGTCCTCGATATGGGACTGCCCGCCGATCGCTATATCCCGATGTCCATAAGAGCCCTGCTGGCAAGTCATCGTACCAAAGACCAGCAAGGTACTTCCCGGCTCCTTTGTTCTTAAAATGACGGGCTAGGCCTGAAAGGCAAGGCAGCATGTCCTCGGGATAGGTAATGTGCCTATATATGACTTTATTCACCAATCTGTACCACATTCGGTACATTTCGGGAAATGAAAGTCCAAGAGAATGGCGAAGGGAGAGATCAGCCGTTATGTCCAAGTCGTTACGGTCCAACTCCATGCACTGACACAGCAGCCTAGATTCGCATTCCCATATCATCTCTTTCGATCCAAAATGAACCATCTTAGACGCTAACAATTGTTCCTGTAAAGTCCACGCTCTTTGAGACAACGGTTCGCGAGACAGGGGGTGGCCAAATTGGTACTCGTTGTTCATGTTATGCTCTGACCGAACATATACACGAGTATTCTCATTGTCCGCAACTGCTATTGGCGTCCCTTGGCCATGGTAGCCACCCTCTTCAACGTCCAAGAATCCACCATGCGAGTGAGACGACATGTCTGCACCAATAACAAGATACGCATTTTGGTAAATGGCGGCCATGTTGGCTGATTCCTGTTCCCAATCCTTTTGATCGTCTTGAACGATGCACAACGCATCGATCCAGAGATATTGTAACCCAAGATCTCTTGTGACGGTAACGGCATGCTGGAATGACTTGGGCAGGTCGCTATATCGAAACCCCTTGTTGTAGGTCTCATAGTTTTCTTTGGTCGTGCGTATCTCAATCCCACCGCCCCAACAGTGGCTCAAGGCGGCGTAGGATCCCTTCTGGCCCGAGACCACTCCAAGTTGTATCCACTCTGAGCTGGCATTGCCAACGACCAGAACCCTGGTAGGTAGTAACACGTCGGTATTTTGGGGGCATGAGGGATGATTTTCATGACACTCAGTCAGCCATTCCGTGATGACGGGCACAAAGCTGCTTCGCCGATCACAGACTTCCCGGCCTACGCCAACAACAGGACAAAGTGACTCATCATGACCAGATCTTAAGTAAAGAAAAGCATTCGAGTTGGCGTCAACCCGATTTCCCCAGAACTCTGATATACTTATCAACGGACCACGGAACTGGAAATAAAGGTCGCGGCTCACATGGCCATCCTTGCTGTAACCTAATATTTCGAGCACGCCGAGGTGTCGGAGCCGACACGCTAGGCAGCCCGCGTTGGCACTCTTACTCAATTCATCTAACGAAGGACCACCGAGAATAGTTTTCTCATTCTCTCCTTCTAAACATGTTTTGCATGACGAGGTTGAATGTGGGAGCGAGACAGACGGGAGGTATTCCGTGGGGAAGCGAATCATGATTGAGAATCAGGCACTCAATTTGATTATTATTATTGCACTCTGCTTGTGTATGCGCTAAAGAAGAAAGAGGGTATCATAATGTGAAGAGGCGAGTAAATTATCCCAGGAAGCAGTTATGCTGACCCAAGTATCTTATGCACAAAACCCCGCACCCTTGACGCATTGATGCCCGAATCCATTAATGCCCAAAGAGTTGTGATCACAGCGCATACGTCCCTGAACTCCCGAAATTAACTTAGAAGTGATCTCGAGTGACTGGCCGCCTCTTTGATCTGCCCAAACAAAATAGACTCTTGTCAACCCACGTACAACACACTTCTCACCATGATGATGTTTGGCCAGAACGGAAGATGGCAGTTTGTCCTGCAGCTATGCTCCTTGAATCTGTGATGTTTCTGACTTGTTGCTCACTACGAGCCTTCTGAGACTGCTGTTTGAGATAGAATCGGCGAGAGTTTGACTTGACTCATCTACTGTCCATCTACCATTGTTCAATGAGCGCGACTTACTAGAAGTGGGTGATGTAGATTATGTTCGACCCCAGGTTAAACCTTTATATGTGGAACGCATGGAATGGAATTCGGCTTGTTGGAAAGTCAATGGTCAATATCGACGTTACGACAGACTACGGTGGTCCATTGTTGAACTGTTCTTACTTTGTAATTTTTGTGCTTTCCTACTTGCCCCTAACTGAGGGTCGCGCATGAATATAATGTTGTATGGAAACTCAAGCCTTTTCTGGCTTTCAATGTGTTCTTTCATACTGGTAATGGCTGTGTTCATATATTGGCGAAAACCAATATCGGATGTAGAGTTTTGCATCTCTCTCAATAGCTAACATCATTTACCCGAAAGTAAATGGCTCCAACAGAGTCAGGCAACCAGATTACTTAAATATTAGTAGTCGGAGAATAAGCTCTGATTAGCTGTTGGCGGAACCCCTTTCGCATTCCAGCTTCCTTTTATTGCCGTAATACGGTACCCAAAATTCTAACTAGGTTGTGTGAGCGGTCATTTCGCTGTTTGCTTTCTCTTTTATTGGTTTAGAATGAATAATTGCAATATGAGTGCCTCGGAATCGACTCTAAGGCAGATATCGGCATCAGCTGAGAGATGGCCAGTGACGAAATCGCCATCAGAGTACGATATTTACGATTCACCTTTTCGGTTATGTCAGGGTGCGCTGCACTTGTCCTAGGAGGACTGATAGGTGGTTTTTTTATTGGCTTTAGGATTGAAGGTATCGATTAATCTTTCCAATCTGACCCGGTTTACATGGGTTATTGCCAGATTTATTATCGTAGTATATCAGAATCTTTGCGTTACTAAATGGACCTAGGGAGACTTTTTAAAAGGATAGGTAATATGCCGAACTATATGCAAGCTTACTAGTGTTGTAAGCTTGAACGAGCAGAGTATCATTATGCATCTCATATCGTCGAAAAAAAAAGTTACCCTAGGTGGCCGGAGGACCTTATAATAGTATCTTTTCTAACACTGGGGCAGAAGACTTCTCGATAGACGTGAAACCAAAGACCTATACTCTCTTTATTAGCGGTTAGATTGTCTTGGAAGTCCTGATAGACAGTGGCTCGGCGTTTGGGTATCTTGACCTACGACCGCAGGTAACTTCATTAAATAGGAGAGAAGCTGCTGTTTCGAAACAGTCGCAAACATCTGTAAGTCAGTCAACTCATCAACGCATTATTAATTCACAGCCTGAACCTCGTGTAGTATTGGCTTGCAAATATCCGCATCATTAAGCGGAGGAAAAAGATGTAGTGTTCTGGTGACAGTGGCTTAGCTGGGAGGAGATTATTGGGGTATGTGATAAACTAGAGTTAAATGTTGGATAAGTATAAGATCGTTCTTCCAATATATGACTACAGCTTAGGTGTCGTAAGTTATAAGTGACATTTCGTTTTTTTATGGCTTTCTTGAGTTGTGATGAAGCGATTATCTCATGTTCAGGAGAGCAGATAAAAGTGGACGACCCGTTAGACATTTATACGCCATTTCACCCACTATTTTCTCATCTGGTAAGCCTTTTAGCCAGCAACTACCTTCACCTGTCACTTAGCTAGAGCCTATAACGTAGTAATAGACTAGGTATAGAGTACCTGCTCTTTCCTATGCGATAACATGCGAAGCTTTAGAGCATGCACTTTGCCATTGTAGCCAGTATTCTCTACTTGTCTTTGAACCGATCCGTGGAATGTTGACAGCTTTCCCCGTTGCTACGGCTAATTGCAGCCTGGAGTTTTCAGAGCGGTCAATGCTGACCGACCGCTTTGGGTCGAGTCCCTCCTCAATGTAGGTCGTGACTTAACGACTAAGGCGGCTAGGTCACGAGGCTTTATGCGGCACCATGCAGGCGTCGTGACCGTGTCGCGACGCGTCGACGCCCTACTCCTTTCGTACTCGACCTGCTGCCTTTGAGAACTTGGGGCTGAGAAGGTGAAGCAAAACAATAACGCATGATTGGTGGAGAGCGTGTCATAACGCCCTGACGCACCAGCATGAGACCGATGTTATTGGGCGAGTAAGCGCCCGCGATCGAGGGGTAGCTTCAGCACAACCGATGACAAATTTCTCAGCGACTTGCTTCTGCCTAATATTGTCAGACCGCCAACTCATTTGAGCGAAGGCCACAGCGTTCTGGCTTCTTATACAATCGTTTTTATAGGTCCTATACGCTCTGCCAATCGAGCTTCAGCGCAAATTCTAAAACCCCACCGAACCCCCGCGACTAGAGGGGGACAAGTTGCGCTGAGGTTGGCTGTCGTGCTTGGCGGTTGCAGCAGATCCACCTTGTCCAGGTGGAGGCGAGTGCTCTTTCTACGAAATCTCGGCGACTGAACACTGGTTGTCCTTTATAACTTATAGCTCAATTTGTGTCTGGATCATCTTACAAGCGAATATGTCTAATCCGAATGACTACACCGTTGGATGGATATGTGCTATAACTACAGAGTACGTTGCCGCGCAGGAATTTCTGGACGAAGAATATGACGGACCGGAATATGTGTCTCCCAACGACAACAACCATTATACACTGGGAAGGGTTGGGAAGCACAATGTTGTTATTGCGGCTTTACCTGATAACGAGTATGGGAAGTCCTCAGCAGCAAGCGTTGCAAGAGATATGCTGCATAGCTTTCCTAATGTCAGAATTGGATTGATGGTCGGTATTGCCGGAGGTGCACCTGGAAAGCATGATATCCGTCTTGGGGATGTTGTGGTTAGCTCTGCTGGCAATGGAAAGGGTGGGATTTTCGGGTATGACTTTGGTAAGGCGATACAAGGACAGGACTTCCAAGTCACAGGGCTCTTGAACCAGCCACCAACCCTCCTTCGGACGACAGTGAGTGGACTCAAGGCCCGCTACGAGAGGAAAGGGCACCAATTCGCAGAGACTATCAACATGATTCTCGAGAAGAACCCAAGGCTTTGGAGGAAGTACAAACAGCCAGAAACGGGTACCGACAAACTATTTAAGTCCAAAGTTACTCACGACTCAAGCTGTGCGGCAAACTGTAGTGACGATGCATCAAGTTTGGTATTGCGACCCGAGAGGACTGCGGACGAAGATAACCCAGCTATTCATTACGGTCTCATTGCCTCAGCAGACCAGCTGATGAAGGACGCTTTGGCTCGAGATAGACTTTCAGAAGCCCATGAGGTTCTATGTTTCGAAATGGAATCAGCTGGGCTGATGAATCATTTTCCCTGTCTGGTTATTCGTGGCATATGCGACTATTCAGACTCCCACAAGAATAAGGAATGGCAAGGCTATGCAGCAATGGTGGCTGCTGCATATGCAAAGGATCTTCTCTGCCAAATAGCTCCGAATAGAGTCGAGGCAGAAAGGAAAATCGGCGATATTTTATCCGGTAATCCCAAACCTTAGAATTATACTACTATTACTTATTAACCCTATGTACAGGCTTCCAAGCGGTTGCAGAAGAGCACCGTGATATTGCCAAGGAGCAGCTCCAAGCCCAGAAAGATCTAGCCAAGGAGAGGCTGTCCGAAGAACAGCAAAGGTGTCACCAGCTGTTCCGCCTCACAACCAGCAGCAGCGACGCTACCTACGAGTGGTATAAAGATCGAGTGGAAGAAAGGGTTGAAGGTACATGCATGTGGTTCCTCAAGCATGAGCACTTCCAAACGTGGTTGAACCAAGATTCTGGCCCCCTGCTAGTCTCAGCGGATCCTGGCTGTGGAAAGTCGGTGCTGGCAAAGTACTTGATAGACCACGGCCTGCCACGATCGGCAACCATCTGCTACTTCTTCTTCAAAGACCAAGACCAGAACACTGTCCGGCAAGCACTTTGCGCCCTGCTTCATCAACTCTTCTCTCTGAAGCCGTCTTTGATCAAACATGCCATGCCACAATTCCGTAGGGATGGGCAAGTATTGGTTAACTCTACAGAATCGCTCTGGGAGGTTCTACAAAACGCTATCAGAGATCCCCAGGCAGGATCTGTAATTATCGTCCTTGATGCTTTGGACGAATGTTCTGAATCGGAGTTTACAAACCTGATGCGAAACGTGCGGAGCCAGTTCCGCAACGACCAGTTGAGCCATGGCAAGTTGAAGTATCTTCTAACATGCCGCCCGTATGACCAAATTCTGTGCAAATTTCGCATCCTGATGGACTATTTCCCCAATATCCATATACCGGGAGAGGAAGAGTCAGAAATAATTAGCCAGGAGGTAAATCACGTCATTACGCGCCGGATCAATCAACTTGCGATGAAGAAGCGCTTCTCAGCCCAAATCAAGAACTACCTAGAGAAAAGACTACAAGAGACTGCCCACCGCACCTATCTTTGGGTATACCTTGTGTTTGACTACTTGGAGAAACACGACTTGAAAAAGACACTAAAGGGGATCCAGTCTGCTGTTGCAACACTCCCGGGGAGTGTCAATGAGGCGTATGAGCAAATTCTCAATAAGAGCCATGAAGATCCGATGGTTAGAAAGGTCTTGAGTATTATCTTGGCAGCGAGCCGACCACTAACTCTTTCGGAAATGAACGTTGCCGTCAATGTTGACTACACATCAGGGTCTATTTACGACCTCGACTTGGAGGGTAACGAGGACTTCAAGACGCGTCTCAGATCTTGGTGTGGATTGTTTGTCTCAGTCCATCAAGGCAGTGTTTATTTCCTCCACCAAACAGCTCGCGAGTTTCTCCTCGCAGATTTGGCATCGCCTACAGCCGTTTCGTCAGAACTTCACTGGCATCACTCCATCACTACCCGTCAAGCGCACACCGCTCTTGCAGAGATCTGCGTGCTCTATCTGAACTTTTTCAACTCCAACGTTAGTTTACCGACAGATATGGATAGGGAAGCCGACCACTCTATCGATAGACACCTGTTCTTAGATTACTCGGCCAAAAATTGGGGCACCCACTTCCACAAGGCTGATTTCATCGATGACGCTACTATCATACCTGTCACTCTAGGTATTTGCGATGAGGGTTCAAGAAGCTACTCGGTATGGTTTAATATTTATTGGAGAGCTTCAAATTGGCGTCCTATCGAGTATTTTACGGATCTCATGGTAGCATCGCACTATGGACACCGTGTCATCGTCAAGATACTTCTCGAAAAGGGCGCAGAGATTGAGGCAAAAGATAGCGAGTTTAGTCGGACGCCACTATTATGGGCATCCCAGAATGGGCATGAGGCTATTGTAAAGATGCTACTTGACAAGGGCGCCGCAGTTGAGTGTAGAGATGAAGAGGGTCGAACACCGCTATATACAGCAGCCGAGGAAGGGCATGAGGCTATTGTAAAGATGCTACTTGACAAGGGCGCCGCAGTTGAGTGTAGAGATGAAGAGGGTCCGACACCGCTATTTAGAGCAGCTCTCTTCGGGCATGATGGCATTGTCAAGCTGCTGCTTAAGAACGGCGCTTCTGTCGAGCCTAAGGGCATATGGAGTCAGACGCCACTATCACAGGCAGCTATGACTGGGCATGATGGCATCGTCAAGCTGCTGCTTGAGAAGGGCGCGTCTGTCGACTCTAAGGACATATGGGGTCAGACGCCAATATCACAGGCAGCTATGAATGGGCATCACGCTGTTGTAAAGGCGCTACTTGAGAAGGGCGCTAAGTTAAAGAGAGCTCCTGCTAAGGTGATCAGAGCTAAGTTTAAGCCTCGCGCTATTTAAATGATTCAGATATGTCGAGGCACAGATGATGTGTATGGGGGGTCAGAGGAGGAGGGCAATAGCAAATGAGGGCTGGTCGCTGCTATTGCGGCTAGCTTTTTGATAAAAGGCTGTGTTCGCACCCAGTGGACATTCAGGGATCTGATTTGCTTCCATGTTGTAAAATCTACTTATGACTGAGTTCCATGGCCAAGGATTTTCCAGATATGATATGCTGGGGGCATTTCTTGCGTTGTCAACCAAGGGGTTTTTCTAGAGGTCTCCATGGTCGTGGTAGTACTAAAACCACACGAGGTAACATGTTGCAAGTTGGACATTTGGCTAACTTTCGCTAAATAGAATGGCGAGGCTACCCTGGAGCAGAGCATCCTCACTCCCTACCTCGCATTCTCAACAGTACGAACTCAAAAGCGGACAGTAGTGAAGACTATAGAAAGGGACGCTGCAAATCCTTGTGCGAATGCAAAAGAGGTCCCCCAACCTCTCCCTCCGCCCTTCCAAAGAACAAGGCAAAGCCAAATACAGGCAACTCCAAATGAAGCACATGAGGCCTTAATTAGTAGTTGGACGCGAATCCGATCCGTCTGCCACCCTAAAATAAAGTGCAGTCCTCGCATCCAGTCTGTTTCCTCAAACCTTTGGTGGGGAAGCGGCAACACAACTGGATCGCGGCCCCTAGTTTAATTAGTACATGATTATTTCATCGTAAACAGGGGGGCATTAGAAGTGAATGTTCCGTACTTAATGTCGTAGATGCAAGTCTCTTGCGCCATGCCTTCTAAGGTATGTAATCCATTGGCTTTGGCCGGATTTTGAGCGCATTCCCTAAGGTGCCATAGGAAGAGAAGGCGCTTTTTTCTCCTTTCTGCTTCCTCTGCCTGCACAAGTAGACATGGCTGAGAGTGTTCATCCATCTCAATGATGCATTGATCACTGTGTTGATAGCTATCCAAGCATACATCATTGATATCAATGTACGGACCTGTTGGATGCCTAGAAATAGTCTTGTCGCATTCGCTTGAGATGTTGTCCCGGTTGACTGGACTCATATAGATGGGATATCACCCGCCCGGCTCAACGTGGCCGGCGAACTGAAACTGTGTTTTCAATATATTAGATGTGTCCGCCCTTTCCAGTCTTCAGACCTTACCTTAACCTCTATAACATCAGTTACTCCATAGTAAGGTAACCATCTTTTCCATTGACCTAGATGTTGATAGCATGCGTCTATGATCCTTCGATAAATATCGCTATCTGACTCGCAAGCAGTATCGCAAGGCATCATATCCTCATACTCCACTTCTTCATTAATTATCGACCAGGCTTTAATCCCACGGGCTTTAGTCGGTCGTAGACATGGTACGTGAAGGGCAAATTGCCCATGATTTTGGCTCTCTAGGCATAGAAAACAGGCTTGCCCCGCACGCTCTCGGAAGTCTGGTATGGCATTAGGAGCCTGAGAAAAGGTTTGATCATCATCGAGGTTGGCCAGACGCTCAACGTCTCGAGCAAGTCCAGTATCAACCATTATCGTTAGGAATGGTTGTTTTAAACTAATGGATTTGAGATAAGTTGTTGTTTGATTAATTTATAAGGAAGTGACGCCATGGGTCTAGGCATATTGGCTGGGGCGCATGGAATATGCAGATGCAAGTCGACGTGGCTCGGCATGGTTGAAAACGTTCGCACTTGAACTTGCGGGCGTCTTTTGTTTACCACCAATGGCTATCCCCTCATCTATTTTGCCTGATTCAATGACAGATTTTTGCAACATGACTGCAAATAGCATAGTCAGCCTCTGTCTGAGAAAAACTTAGCCCATTACTTCGTCTACACAGTCAATCGAATTCATTGATATCTTAAATCTCGATTGTGAAGGCCAGAGCCCGAGAATGGGCCTGTTAAGGATTGTGGACTGGGTAGACTAAACTTGAGCGTGATGAGGAGGTTAGCAGTTGGGCAATGCGGGGATAAATTTGTTTCTGACTGGCTAGGCGACCCCAAAAGTGCAACGAAGGGTGAGTTTGGTGGTCGTAAATGAAACTTAGGATGCGTCATCTGACGCTGAAAAATGGATTAATGGTCGAAACGTTGAGCACTTTGTTGTTTACGCGCCAATACAATAGGTCGGAAACTGGGAAGGCTGTCTCACAATGGACTCGTTCGAGGATTTAATTGCTCAAGACTGACGAGAGTACGGCACTGGCATTGATGTTCCTGTCACTTTGGTACAAACCGGCGGAGACTTTGGTGAGTTTCGATTTCCAATTAAAAGGTTTATGTAGTTAATATTTTAACTTGTACATATCGTATCAACTAAGCGTAATTGGTTTAGTGGTAAAATTCTCCGTTGCCATTCGAGCAGCGT
>JABCJZ010000221.1:74540-86162 GCA_013184445.1 Fusarium sp. NRRL 53497
TCGATTCCCTGATTACGCATTTTTGGCCACGTCTGTTTTTTTTTTTTAGCATTCTATTTTTAGGTATCGCTTGGATCGGGCCGCCCTCTAACTAAATTCCCATCCAAGGTATTTAATAATTATTATATAGCAAATAGCATTCTAACTCTCTTAAGAATACAGAAGGGTAAGCAATTTTATATGGCTTCTTATTATAATACCAGTGTACCTGGACTAATTAATTTCCAGATATCTCAGCCTTCTTCGTAGGATGTTCCAGGGGTCTGAAATACTGCCTATGGTTGGAAGTACGTCCTCAGCTGACATTAATCAAACCCAAGTTTCCCCGCTTCAGCTAAAGCACCCAGAAATCTCTTTTATTCTCAGTACTTGCGCTCACAATACTTGAAAACAGTCTTTGCATGGGAATTTTGCCGTGAGGCAACGTCCCTGGTGTCTCCTCATGCCTACCCTATCACCAGTCCACTACATATTGTGTGCGCGATTGCCAGCTATTCTTCGACATTCTTCCAATCTATCCTATTTCTGAGTCTTTTCTCAAGGCAGCCGTTTCAACCTATCCTTCAGTTCCATGACACAGAATAGCCGGTTCACAAAGCTGAATGTCAACAATGTCAACTGAGGAGAGGCCAGCTCGCCCAAAGGATCGCCAGGGATTCCAAATAGCAATTATTTGCGCGCTGCCCCTTGAGGCTGATGCCGTGCTAGCTTTATTTGACCACCACTGGGACGATGACGGTGTACCATTTGACAAAAGCTTAGGTGATCCCAACTCCTACTCTACAGGCATGATTGGGCGCCATAATGTGGTCCTCGCATATATGCCTGGGATAGGCAAGACGAACGCAGCCATGGTAGCTTCTCACTTCCAGCAAAGCTTCCCGGCGATCAAACTTGCTCTTCTTGTCGGTATCTGCGCTGCCGTGCCTTTCAAACAGGATGGCGACGAAATTATACTGGGAGATGTTATCATCAGTGATAGTATCATTCAGTATGACTTTGGGCGACAATATCCAGACCGCTTTACTCGCAAAGATACGCTGCTTGATTTACTGGGCAGACCTAATCCTGAAATTCGAGGCGTTATTGCAAAGCTGAAAGTCGACAGACCTCGCGAACAATTGAGAAAGAAGATGGCGGAGTATCTCGAGGTTCTTCGTTATGACCCAAAGCTAAAGGCTATATATCCTGGCTTGACAAACGACAGACTATTCGAGGCCTCCTACTGCCATGACGACACCAACAAGACATGCGAGCAGCAGGGTTGCAATGGACGGCTTGTCTATAGAGCTCGCTTAGAGGCTCCAGAGGACAGCTTTATGCCTGCTGTTCATATTGGGCCAATGGCCTCTGGAGACACGGTTATGAAGTCTGGTGAACATCGAGACCAGGTTGCAGCAGCCGAAGATATCATTGCTTTTGAGATGGAGGGAGCCGGCATTTGGGATAGTCTACCGTCTATTGTTGTCAAAGGTGTCTGTGACTATGCCGACAGTCATAAAAGCAAGGCCTGGCAGCGCTATGCAGCAGCTACGGGGGCAGCTTGTGCAAAGGCTCTTCTGTCCTTTTGGGGACCCTCGGCTGCAAATGGTACGTAATACAAGACATCAAAGATCAATTGCTCACTATTCACAAGCCTCCTCCTCGACAAATTCCCCCCAGGACCAACCAGCCTTTCTGGTCCCGTTTCCAGAAAATGACCTTTTCATAGGCAGAGATGATATTCTCGCCAAGATCCAAAACCTTCTGTTTGACAAGAACCGGCAGAAAGTCGCGCTGGCTGGTCTTGGTGGGATTGGTAAAACCCAAATTGCTCTGCAACTCGCCTACTGGGTCCAAAAGAACAAGCCAGATTACTCAGTCTTCTGGATGTCTGCTGTCAGCATGGCAGGCTTCGAGTATGAATGCGTCAACATCGCCAAGAATCTCAGCATCGATTACTCTGAGGGTGAAGATGCGAGAGTGGTGGTGCAGAAGTACTTGTCCTCCACTAAAACCAGAAAGTGGCTCCTTATCATCGATAATGCTGACGACACTACCATTCTCCGCAAATCGAAAGACTCATGCTTCCATGAGGATAAAGGAGTTCTCGATTTCATGCCAAATCGTCCTGATGGTCGGATCCTCTTGACAACTCGGTCCAGGCAAGTCGCAGTTGCAGTAGCCAGAACCGAAGTAATCAGGTTACCGCAGATGGGTTTCAAGGAGGCATCCGATCTTCTCAAGAGGTCATTGATAGATGAAGATGGACAACGAAGCGCCGAGTTTCGTGACGAACAGGCTGTGGCCAGACTGCTAGATGACCTGACATACCTCCCTTTACTGATTGCACAAGCAGCAGCATACATGAATTCATACGAAACATCCATTGAAGAGTATACGCGACTATTTGAAGCTACTGATGAAACGACTTTGATGGAATTGCTCGAGGAGGGACTTGATGACGATACCTACTATGACAACTCTCAGGGCGCTGTTGCCACTACGTGGATCGTTACCTTTGATCGTATCCGACTTTCTGAGCCAGACGCAGCAAGCCTTCTATCATTTATGGCTTTTATAGATCCAAGGGCGATCCCTCGATCCATCCTCCCTGTTCTCAAAACAGAACAAAAAACCACACGTGCCACTGGCATTCTCATAGGGCACGGTTTCTTGAGCCAACGAGAAGGCGGCCAGTTGTTTGATATGCATCGTCTTGTGCATTTGGCCACGCGAAAATGGAACGAAAAAGAGGGTTACGCAACAAAGGTCAGAGCCAATACATTGGCACGCATCGTCGAGGTTTTTCCAGAGCCACGACGGAGGAACCACGACGTCTGGGGACAGCTTCTACCCCATGCTCTCAGGCTCCTGGAAAGCATGAGTGGGGAGAGCTGCGACGATATACATGACCTGGGACTTTTGGTTGGCCGGTGTCTGTTTAGGGATAACAAGGTACAAGAAGCTGTGCTAAGGCTAAGCAAAGTTGTTAAGGCTCGAGAAACAACATTGCCAGAAGACGATCCAAAACTACTAGCATCACATCACGCGCTTGCTCAGGCATACAGACACAACTATGAGATCCAGAAATCAATCGATATACTGGAGCAAGTGGTCAAGATTGACGAGAAATCATTGCCACAGGATGACCGAGGTCGGCTATCAACATTGTATAGGCTTGCAGAGGCCTATAACTCCGATAATCAGACAAAAAGGGCTATCGATATTTTGGAGGACGTGTTCATCATCCAGAAGAGGAATCTGGCAGAAGATGACGAATATAGACTGGCAACACAGCATCTGCTGGCAATCTCATACATTGCCAATGGTCAAACACAAAAGGGAATCGAGGTGTTAGAGCATGTCTTTTTAGTTAGGAAGAGAGGTTTGGCGGAGGACCATCCACATCTGCTAATAACACAGCTAGAACTGGCACGGTCCTATCTCAACGGTAACGCTTCACAGAGTGGGACAGCTGTTCGACTTCTAGAACATGTTGTAGCCACCCAAGAGAAGATTTTAGCAGTAGATCATCCGCATCTATTAACATCACAAGAGGTTCTCGCAGCAGCATACCTTGAACATGACAATAAGCAGAGGCAGAGGGCTATTGAGCTTCTAGAACATGTCATCACGGTCAAAGAGAAGATTTTCACAGAAGACCATCCAAGTATACGGATTTCAAAGGACTTGTTGGCACAAGCAATACTTGAGGGGCAACAAGATATAGATTAAGAATTAAATCCAGTTACTTGAGGATGTGATTACCACTGAGTAGCAGATAGTAGCACAAAATAAGTCACTGAGGTTAGAGCACAAGCTTGAATTGGCATATACCTGGCAATAAGGAGCAGGTCCGGAAGCATCGGAACTGGTAGAGGAGGTGCTCCGAGTCAAGGCAGATATATGGCGTAAGAAGCCAAGACAAGGCATTTCGCCTTGGAAAATGCGAATCACCCCCTGTATTCACCTGCATCGTGTTGTAGCCTTTCAGCGCCATCCATAATCACGCACTTATACTCTAGCGCCAGGCCCTCGCCAGCTTCGGACTTGGTCAACCCCTTCCTCCTCTTTCTTCCACCTTTAATCCATTTCAGATCTATGTAGTTGAGAGTTGCCGTCCTCTGCCAACGCCCCCCCCTTCTTTTACTCTGACATCTACTCCGTAGTCTAGTCCATTGCGTTCCTTTTACCGGCTGGCTTCTGAGGCTACGGCAACCAAACATACGGAAATACAGCCAACAGAGTCGGCACCAAATCGCTCCAGGTGCCGCCCGTCACAGGCTCTAATGTCATGTCTCACTCAGCTCAACGGTAGCGGCAGAGTCGTTTACCTTCATAAACATTATCGACCTTCATAGTTGGCAAATGGACGTCCAGCCGGGAAGGCAACAAACCATGGAGCCGATGCCACATGGTTCAACCCGAGCCTGCTTCCAAGTGAAACTGATCCCTTTCTCGGAATGCAAAGTGATTCGGAGCCTATTTGTCGATAGCAGCTGGATGTCCTTGGACTCTCGAAATCCGATGTGGTAAAGTATGCGTTTTCAAAGCTGTATTACAACAATTAGTGCTGCTTAGATTTGCGTTACCTATTGCTTTCTTCTCTCCAAATACACCCACGACTGCCTCTGGGGTTCAATAGTACCACTTATTGCACTGCAGTAGACATCAATGTTGTAATTCGAGCTTCATAGCTGGCAAGCAATCTCAGACCCGTTCTACCAGCCAACCCGTTCGAGACAACATGTTATCTATTAGAAACTACTTACCTTACATAATAGTACAGTATGGCCCTACTAAGTTCTGGGTTCGCTAAAAGGCTCAAGTTCCATCGACCCCCCTTCTTCTAAGCTTGCTTGTTCGTGTCGGACACTAATCCGATTTGTTTTCGTAATTCCCCTCGTGTTTTGCGATGACCTTGCTTCGTTCTGGTAGTTCTGGAGGCCGTCTCGCGAATCTTTCCAATCTGTGTTGGAGATAATAACAGCCTCATGACGACCATATCGAGTGCTTGGATCATACCACGCAGAGCTTGACTTTCTGCGCTGTGCTTGCAAACAGGATGTGGATTTGTCTGATCCTTCACGTTGATATTCTTTCCGGATCATCCATAGTTGGGTGTAGAACATTCTCCTATACCTAGTCAGATGATTGATAATGGTGAGCCGTGCTGAGCAGTACTACTTACAAGACAGGAATAGAAATCGCCATGATCGACACAGCCGGTTCTGCCAAGGTCCAAATGGTAAGATCAGCACGCTGGTAGGTAAAGTCGGCGCTCGTCATAGTGGGCATTAAAGTTGTTTTGACGATGGCAGCCACTCCGGCACTAAGAAACTGTTAGATAGCCTGTCTTGGAGGATAGTAGTAGGTCATACATGACACCAAGACTCATTGCTATGGCAATCCCTACTCGATCCCGCCAGTGCAGGTGAAACCCTACAATAATTGGCCAAGGTAGAATTGCCAAGATGAAATCCAGCGCGGCGGAATAGCCTTACACAACTTGTTAGTCAGTCCAGGCAGGGTCTGTCACCAGGAAGAGACTAACCGCAAGCAAAAAGCTGAAAAACGAGTAACTTCTGCTTATCCCAACATGTTCCAGGAACTGATTTATCGATGACCCTCTCAAACGGAGTACACTTGAGAAGTCCAAAGATCCAGATCAAGTTGTAAACAATGTTGGCCGACACGATGATCCATATGAGGAATAACCTCATCCAAAGACTGCTCGTTAAACGATAGAGCGTGACAGCGAAGGCTGTCTTGCTTATCGATGTTGCCAAACAACCAAACGTGGCGACGAGAATCGTATTCAAGCTGATGACCTTCAGATTGTCGTGGCTGATGGTATTTATGTGACTGCCAAAGCCAAGGGAGACAATGTATGTGTTGATGGATACAGCTATCACCAACATCACCTGCCAGACACAACCGGCGGCATCAGTTCTGGCATCACATTGCCTCAAGGTGTAGGATCATTTACTCACGCAGGATAGACATAAGAAGAGGTCGTCCCACCAGAGACCCTTGCCACGCCGTAGCTTACAGTATATGCGTAGCAGCAACAGAGTAGTAGCAGCCAGCGTTAGCGCCCAACACGAGGCAATAATGCGAGCTCCTCTATTGTCGGCCATGGCGAGAAGTTCATAATTCGCGGCTATCGCACATAGAAACACTTAGCGGAAATAAAACATGGTAGAGAAATCCTAGGTTGGCTCTACCCCATCATTTAACTGGGACCTTTCCTTTGTACCGAAAGAGTGACTACAGGTTGACTATTGTCTCTAGTGCTTCTAGTGTACCTCTAGCAGCAGGAAAGGGGTAGTGGCACAGACGTTGGCTGCTTGAACATGAATCAGCAGTGCCGGTAGTGTAGAGCGCATGTGCCGTGTGGCTGATATTATTGCTGCATTTCATATTTGGCGTAGAGGAATGTGTTGGGGGGGGCTGTACGTTGTGAAATTATAAATTCCCTTTGTGGTTATGATCGACGATTTCAAGACATTTCATTTATCAGAAGTGGGTCCGATGTCGGATTTTCAGGATCTTCCCTCTGCAGTTGAAGATTGTCATTCGTACGTGCTGGATTAGCTTTTGTGGCGTTATTAGACCCTCCGTGCGATTTCGGCTGCTTCACGACGTTCCAGGCCGCCTGGGTCTGATTCGCAGGAACATTAACAGGGTTGGATCCACAAATTTGGGTTACATCCATCTTGCCGAATATGCCGGGAAACCTTCCTTCACCCGAACTTTCCGTCTCTCTACAGTGCTACGTAGTAGGATGGATATTCGACATCTCTGTCAGATTACCGATGTGACATGGGAACTATTAATAGTACAATAGGGTTTTAGTGCACAAGCAAGGCTGCCAAGGCAAGGTCTGTTTCTCTATGCTTAATCAACAATATCAGGTCGAGGACAGTGCAGGCCGCCTCCTACGAGAGAACAAGACTGGTATGCTAGCTAATTGATGATTTTGTCGATGTCTCACAGACGGAGCCGGGGAAGTGTCTTTGTGTTGCCGTGACGGCAGGACTTGGCATTTCTGAGGCGCTGTCTTAAATCGTGGAGCAAGTCAGCCTTGATTATGTATCATATCAAGGGTCTCAATTGGTCGCGTATATTAACTGTGTGATGTATTGCTGATAATAAGAACTCTAGTATTGATTTGTCCGGAAAGTCAAAACAGATTGGAACAGACATTGAAATACGTCGTTGTGAGAGTAGGCACTCAGCACGTTCACAGCATCTTTTTGTAGGTTGATCTAATTTCACTAATCAATTCAGAGTCCCAAAGATTCGACTTCAGATATGCCATTCCGCTGTTAATAGTTGTGGTAATTTTACTGCTATTCTCTGTTCTTTTGGTTAGAGCCATCATTGGATCTAGTGTGTGCCTATATCCACTTATCATCTTCCAGGAGAGGCTTGAAAGATGAGGTTATTAGACGACATTAAATGACGACATTGGAGATGAGACTTGTGATCTGGAGAGCGAAATTCAACGTCTGACTCAACAACGCAAGCTCAACGTAGGTCACCATCCACAAAACAACATTGCTTTGATACAACGCACACTGAAATAGCAGGATTGCCTTCTAGGCTACTATAGGTCGAACGGTCCAAGATGTGAGCAACTCACTGGCTAGTACGTTAGGGGCAGTCCAAGAAACTCATGAATCCTACAGAGCTGTGTTTGAGAGGTTTGACAACATGAAGAAAGAGAAGATCGACCGTCTGCACAGAACTACCAACAGCATTGCCGACGCTATCAGTATGGCTGAGCAATATTCAACAGCACGATCGATGTGTCATTACAAGATTCTAAGAATGTCGCGGTAGGTTCAGCCATTTCTTTTATGTCGAGGGGACTGAGAAGCCAGCAACTAACGCTCGGCGTACAGGAGTTACGTGAGCTTGTCATTGAGTTGCGCCTGACGCTTTATACCCGAATTTCGCAGGATATATTTACTCCGGCACTATACGAAGTACGATCGTTCGGTTCTTTGACTACGTTGATCGGTGGCGTCGACGTGTCTGGTGACAGAGTCGAGTTCCCTGCTGCTCAACATGCGCGATCGACTCCATCTTCGTCACGACAAAACGTACAACTGCTCCCTCGAGGCTCTGTGCCAATCGCTACTAGACCTGCAATGTCAATTGCGGATTCGAATATTTTTTCCTTTCAATCCTCTGCCTCAAGCGTAAACGACATAATATATCTAAAAAAGTAGCAGGATTCGCCGAGATTAAACTCAACAAACTACATCATCAGCTAATTGTTTCTAATTTAAACTGATTTCCTATATCAACAAAAGTCCTGATTCTAATATGATTCGCTCGATTAGGCCCAGAAAAGCGTGGGAGACTATGTACAGGAGAGAGTGACAGAGGTATATACTACAGCTATACCGACAGTAATCAGAGAACTCGAAGTAGGGCAAAAACAAATCTCGAATAAGGCAGTCGAGGATATACCAGAACTGGCATGCCCGAACCAAAAGTCGATTTCTCATCGCCATAGGTTTTGGCGTTCCAAGCATTAGAGATTAAATACCTGTCTTCACTGACGTAGTTGACCCAGAGGATGAAAACGACACGTGTGATACTTGAGAATAAGAAGTCAAAATAACTGCTCTCTCATGTCGAGGTTTTGCTTTGGTGTATTGAATAATTTTCAGCAGACCCGAAGATGCCGAGATATCGCTCATTCAGCTTATGATCTGAACACAGCCCTGAAACACTATCGGGATGACCCATTAATTGACGTCCCAGAAAGAAGTCTCGACCGAGCTTTGGCAACCATGCATTCAAGGGGTCATTATCCCCAGGACAACCGCGATGGTGGATGCTCATGGCCGCAACAGAAATCACTCAGACCGTTGGTACAGTACTGTACGAAACGGCTGCAGTCAAATCGGGCATCCTCCCCGATTCGATCAAGACCTTCCCAAAAATATAGAACAAGAGACAAAGGTCAGAGAGTTTCAAGGGTGTTGTGGGTCAAACTCATCCTCCCTTGCGTGTGTTTGATCGTTTTTATTGGCGTATTGCCCAATCAAGACCAGCTTCATATGCACATGCAGGGTTAAACACTTAACAACCAACAACCAACACATGCAACATTAAGGGGTAAGCAGATACAAGAGGAGAGGTTGAGCCAGCTGCTTCTAGTCTGCAGAGTAATTACAATTAGAACCTTTCAACTCTTTCTCCTACTGTGTACACGCAGCATGAGCAAACCAAAACGAGACCGAGGGTCTCTAGCCGAAATTGGCATTTTTTACGACGAACATATCCCCAATAGCGTCGATCCGGCTTCTCCGCTCCCGCTACATGTTGAAGCCCTTCGGGAATCCATGCTCGACTTCTCCTTCCCGTTCGTGGACCAGGAAACAAACAACTTTATACCAGATGCGCTTACATGGGAGAAAGAAGAGATCAACAAGTTGTTAAACAAGAAAGACGTGGATCCTACTTTGCAAATGGCAGAGGAAACTTTACTTCGGTTTTGTGATGAGTATAAAGCAGGCAATGAGATAGCGTGGCTCAATCGTTTTGCCAAGGAGTTTTTTGATCCTCTTTTCGACCCCTACGTATACCGCACCTCCGAAAAGGTTTCAAAATCAAGAAGGTTCGAGATACTAGTCTGTTGGTCGAGTTCGCACTAATCATACTATTAAAGGACTTCACGTTGCAATTATTATTATGACGCGGTTGTAACGTAAGAACGAGTCATAGTTACCGCGATAAAGAGTGCTGACTTGATTACAGAAGCTCGGATGAGCTGTGGACTCTCTTCCGCAGCGGACAGAACAATCGTGATGAATCCTTCAACGACTTCAAGGCAATCACCCAACCAAAACCCGACTACGTGTGTTACTTTCCGATACACAAGGATAAACCGCTATCTGAAACACCCAGCAAAGCAAACAGAAGCGCTCGGCATTGGCATCACCACTCAAAGCCAAGTATTGTAGAGTCTTTCTCATGGTCAGTCTTGCGAACACTGTCCAAATTCGGCTTGGAACCATCACCATTTGGCATAAAAAACCGGTCGCCAGAAACGAAACGGTTGAGGTGCTACCCTTGGCTGATCGTTGAGTGTAAACCGGAAAGCAACAGCCTCATGAAGCAAGTGTGCTGTCAAGCAGCCAACGTCGCTGCCGGTGCTGTGAAGATCAACCGAAATGCAGCAAGGTATTCAGTCCAGTACGGCGACGAAGAGCAGATTCCTCCGATCCCAGCAATCACAACTATTGGACCACGAGTCAAAGTATGGATTATGTACTTTTCTAGAAATCTTCAAGCTCCCGAATACTACAAGGACCTTGCGAAGAATGGGTTATCGATCAAAGAGGGTTATGTAAGTTGATGGGATACTAGCATCCTCATTCCCTTTAACGTACTGATACTTCTCAGATCATGAGGGCTATTTGGGAAGGCGATATGACTGATATTAGAGACGTTATCAAGTTCCGCTTGATCCTCGAAAACACTCACACTTGGGCCACGCGGGTATATAAGCCACTGATCTCCTCCTACATAAATCAGTGGAAGATCAAGCACTGCTATAATGGTATGGACTCAGCCGATGCAGTTCTATCCCCCCACCAAGAATCCATGGACCTGTCAAAGGCTCGAACCCTTTTAAGGCAACACTCGGGAATCGAAGGAATCGATACTCAGCTTTCAACGGTCATACCGATGTTGGCGGGTTTACTTCAGCAGATATCCTCAAAAGGGCGAGAGGATGCCGCTACACAGAGGGATGATGTGTTGAGCGCGATGCTACAGGCTTTAAATCTCAGCTCTGGGGAGTCCGCCTCGATAGTACAGCAAGCAGATCTGGTTCTCGAAAAAGGAATGAACGTCGACGAAAGCCATTCGAGTATTCGACAATCTATTGAAGATGATGATGATCTCGATGAGTTTCAAAGTCAGCCATATGACGTCGACGAAGACTGTTCCGAGGACCAATATTGGGATGCTTCAGAGGACTCGCCAGACAGCCCAGACTCAGAGACGGATTTCTCAGACACCGACAATACTCCTCAGCGTGTGTTGAGGCCACGTCTTCGAAATAGTCAGACCGTCCCACGAGACTTAGGCAAGGCCTCTCCATCCGCAGGCAATGTTGCTAAGCGTGCGTCGCAACCACGCCTTCGAAATAGTCGGTCTCTACCCCCCGTAACGGAGGAGACAAGCGAGCCTCGGAATCAAACTCCATTCAAGCCCAGAAAGCCCCCAGTCAAGACTCTAAGAAATCGACGGGAGCCTGATGAGATCCGGTCATCGCCAGGACCTCGATACAAAACACCGGCCTCGCCCAGCACACCCAGTTCTTCCAGAAGTCGAATCGTGCTTGAACCACAGCCGGAATCCTCTGAACCTGACGCTCCCCCTGCACCTAGATTCAAATCCAGGAGACGCAGTAATATTTGAGGACGGGAAATATCAGTAGTTTTTATCTCTGTCTTAAAAGTTTGGCAATTTCGTCGAACGTATTATTTGAATTATCCAACCGTTATACTTCTGTCACAGTAAAATATTTTTATTATTAATATATTTTTATTAAACATTCTTCATTTAAGTACTTTGCCTTAACTATAAATAATAAACTTAGTATATTAT
>JABCJZ010000222.1:0-63772 GCA_013184445.1 Fusarium sp. NRRL 53497
CCCCTGTTCAGCCTGTGGCGTCTGAGGTCGCCTGACTGCCGGGAGAACAGGAACAGGAACGGACAGGAACGGCTGTAATGTACTGCCCAGGTGCAGAAGATTGAAAGCCCAAGCAACTATCCGCTGTCGTAAGACGATCAAGTGTAATTCGACACTCAGCTCCAACTGTCTATCCCTTTGACTTACACGAGCATCTATCTTACGTGTGAAGGCAATAACTCCGATGCAACACCAAGGGAGAGACATTCATCCCAAGGGAGAATTCGTTGTCCCCCCTACATTGTTTACCGCTACTTTTCCCATCTTGAAATATCCTGTCTGTCTCCATTCCAGCTTATACTATAAACATTCTTCTCGTGTTGACTCGCCCCCCCTTTTCCCCAGTTATCAAATGTACATACATGTAGGGACTCTCCCTCAATTCTTGTCTCCACCGTGTGCCAGAGGGTTCGCAAGGAAGACTCAACTTCAACTGGGTCATTGATGATGTGATGATGTGAATGGTATCCGTAGGTAAGAAGTGTCCAGGACCCTGGTCCCTCCTCTTCAAATCCCTGTATTGTCTTTTGTCTTGCCGCCTTTGTAAGTCAGCCCGGACCCTGGTAATGGAGGGACCCGCCCTGGGATCGTGAGCTGATTTGACTGATGTGGCTGGGTATTTGCTTCTTTGCATTGGCCAGCTTGGCTGGATGCTGATTGTCGGTTGTTGGTGGGCATTTGTTTGTATTACCTCGACCGCTGCCCGATCATGGATGATGGAGAGTACAATGTCGAGAGTGAGCATTGTACTCTGTAGATATCATTCAGCTCTGTGTGTTTTTGAGCCGTGATAGAAATAGCACGAATGCATTGGTATCGGATTTTGACAAACAAGGTGTAAGTTGGGTACTGTTATTCATGCTGGTTGGTCCCTTGACGCATGAAAAGTACCTAGTTTATCTACGGCTTTTACTGTCTTATTTCCCCATTACAACAGCTGAACAGCATCATCAACCCTGTTTGTTTGTTTGCTTGCTTGACTTGCTTTGTGTTCACCTTATGCTCTCTTCTTGTCTCTGATCTGCTCTACCTTACGCATTGCGGTTTGGTCTGAACCTTTCATATCTCTTTTCGGAAGAGATATCCCTCCCAGCCAAACCAAAGTGGAGGCTCCCCCGAACTCGAGTTCCCTCCCACTCCCACCTGTGACTTGATTAAAGTATTATTAAGGAAACACATCCCGGCATCTTTCTTCTTCTTTTCTTTTCGGCCTCTTGTACCTCGACCTTGGCCTTTGCTTGCCTGTCAAAACTGCGGACTCCCGACGACTCCATTTTCGATCCCATCCCATCCTTGGCTCTTCTGGCTTGTTAGTGGTTCCGACTCACCGTTGCGCCCATTAACGCCTTTCATTTCTATATCGAGTGCGATTCGCCCATTCTCACTCTTTTTTATCATTGTGGTATTGTATGTGTAATTATTTGGCAATTTTACTCTTGCTTAACTTACAGTTTGCACTGCACAACTCTATCTGTCCTGACGTGGAAATACGTCGTGGCGTATCCGCGTTCTCATCATTCACTCATATCTCTCCAATCGAAACTAACCTCCAACGTTCCAGCCGGAAACCATTCTCCTCACGACTGGCATTGAATCGATTGCTTGACTCAAATCAAATAGAGGTGCCAGACATTGCCAATTCTAAAAAAGAAGCCCAACGCAAACCAAGGCAAAGCAAAGCAAAGCAAAGCAACTCAACAACGCAACGCAACCTTCTTAGCTGGCCTGGATCACTCTGGCCTCATCTGATTTGTTCCATCGTCAGAAAGACAGAACCGTCCAATCCCATAAGATTTAGCAGCATCACCCCACGCGCACACCCTAGGTACAAGAAATTCGGCCAAACCACACAACAACCTCACCAACCCAACCTCCGTTGCTTTTTCTTCACCACATTCTAGCCGTCGAATTTCCTTACAGGCAACCTCGTCTCTTCTCTCAATGATGCACTAAGAACGTAACCTCCCCATCCGACTCGACTCGAACTGAATCTCACCGCCAAATTCTTATCTCCCCTGGCTAACGAGTCGCCTCTCCCGAGCCATGATGGTTGCGGCCCTTCGCCAGAGCCCGATCATCACTGCTGATATGTCCAACTCCACCACGACGACGCCTTTAACCACCACAAGCGTTAGCACCGGCGCCAACAACGGCGCAGACACTAACACAGGTGCCACAGCTCCCGAGCTAAGCGATCTCGACTATTTCATCACTGTTCTCCAATTACCGGATGGACGAACGGAGAATCAGATCGAGGATGATCTCCTTTCCAAGGCGAATGCCCTTGGTATCTCGAGTGCGCCCGTCGCTGATAAGCGCATCACCTCGAGCGTCGAGTCAGCTTCCACAGTCTACAATGCTCGAACATTTTCTATGCTTTCTGCCGGATCTACAAGCACCGCTTTGACCACGCATTCATCTCTATTTGGCCCGTCTACACCTGATATAGCATTATCTAGCGGCCGGCAATCTAAAGATCTGAGCTTTTCCCAGTATGATCGATATCTATCAGTGATCGATCCTCACCACAACCACCCCAAGGCTTCGAAAGAATCGCACGCACCCGACACTACAGCCCAGAGCATCTTTAGCGGCAAGACAAAACGAAGTTTGTTCAGCGTCAAGTCAGGATTTAGATTGCGATGGAAGAAGAAGCTGTCGCCGCAGCCACTTCAGGTCATATTGTGCGTCCTAATCCGGATCCCGACTAACATGGTATCACGAAGCCAGACCGTGCTGACTCTCGTCATAGGACCTGTGCGAGCTGCCGTGCCGATTTCAAGAGCTCCAATTCATTACACAGCATTTCATGTGGCCACACATATTGCGATAATTGTCTAAGATCGCTCATTCACACAGCCATGTCTGACGAATCTATCATGCCTCCGAGGTGTTGTGCTCAGCCGCTACCGGGCTCCGTGATAAGGGATCTTCTGAGTCGAGACGCCCAGCAAGAGTTTTTGAAGGCCATTATCCAGTACAGCACGCCCTGGCAAGCAAGGATATTCTGTCCCAACGCTTCATGCGGCGAGTTCATTCCACCACATCAGAAGTTGGACCTCAAGTATCCATCCAGTGTCACTTGCCGCAAATGCAACACAAGGGTCTGTCTCATGTGTAAACATAACGCACATCCAACAGGAAAGGCTTGTCCAGAAGATTGGGAACTGGATCAGGCTATCAAGACGGGGGACAAGTCTGGTTGGAGACGGTGCTACAAGTGTCGAAACTTGGTGCCACTGGAAGAAGGAAGCGCACACATGACTTGTCGGTGCAAAGCCCAATTCTGCTACACCTGTGGTGGTGTGTGGGATGCCAATACTGGGTGTCCCAACGACTGTGATGGGGAGGAAGAGATGGAGCGAAGGCAAAGGGAGGAACAAGCACAACTGGCAGAGTATGAGGAAGAGAAAGCGGCACAGGAAGCAGCAGCAGCAGCCGCATCTACAGAGCGGCTCGAGGCCGAAGAGCGAACGAGGAATAAGGCCGATTTCTCTAACCTTGCCGAGATGCAGCAGGAAGAACTTGGTCGATTTCTTGAATTTGTCGAACAGGGTAAAGAACATATGAGAGCCCGGTTCTCCGAGCGGAGAAAGGCGATGGTGAAACGACACGCAGAGGAGGAGGAAAAGACGAAGGAAAAGCACATCAGGGCTGTGTGCCAGTTAGAGGATCGACAGGTGGCTGCTGAGATGGATTTGAGGAACACCCTTGAAGCGAGTGCGCGGAGCGTCAAGATTCGACTCAAGCACATGGAAGCTTACTGCGACGGATTGGGACGCAACAGCGCGAGCTCAGGTTCAGGCTCGGAAACCCAACCCCATCGCATTGTTACAGAACGCGATCTTCGAGAGCTAGGCCAACAGTACAACATTCGTGATGGTATGGAGAGATCACACCAGGCCAAAATCAATGTCATGAGGGATCGTCAGGCTAAACGCATGGAGGAACTCGTCGACCGACATGAGGCCGAGTTTGAAAACCTCCTTGACCGAAATCGCCATGAACTCGAGGAGCTGGGAGCTCAAGCGGTACAGGAGGAAGAAACACGGGCCAATACATTTATGGCGCGAAAGGCCAAGCTTGTACGTCGGTGGGAACTCGCCATTGAGATCTTGCGCAAGGAGTTTGAGGATCAAGATGGGGTCAAATACGCACCGATTCCCACGCCAACGTGGCCCGAAGAGAAAGCACAATTCCTTCCTTATGCCAAGGAAGAGCAATGATATTTAACTCCTTTGGACATTGTCACATATCCACTTTGAGTACCACATGTTACCAACCACTGCACAACTACATTCACGATACAACGTCTTATTCGATTCGTTTTGCCGCACAGGCAAAAGCAGTTTTGCGCCTATTCTCTTATAATCTCTGTTTCATCACACGCACATTTCTTTTACAGCATGATACCAGGCCTAACAGTCATGGGAAGCGGACGACTCTGAGCATGTCCCCGCCGGTTTATCTCTTCCTGGAGTTACAAGCGTTTTCACAACTGCATCGGCATAGCATTATGGCCGCGTATTTTCATTTATATACTTGTGGGGTGGTTTGAGGAAGTCGAGCTCATTTTGACATGACGCTCAATTTGCGAATATATTCATACACAGACTTTGGACTCGATAGAGCGGAGATCTTAGGATCATAGAAAGATGACAGTGGGCTATCAATTTCTACGGATGTCGATTGCGCACTGTTTTGTGTGCGGATTTAGGTTCCTCAGGAGTTGTGTGGAGGGAGGAGGCCTGGATGAACGTGCATGATTGTATATACCCGGCTAGATAGATAGGATTTGAATGATGGACCATTTGAGCAGATCATGATGCTTGATATGAACCAGTCGATAAACGGCATCTGACCTCGGTAACTTACAGCAAATGCGCCATCTAGAATGTTATCGCACCCAGGGGATGCAAAAGTCAAGACTGTAGTATCGCAGGATATTAATGACTCGTCTAGCCAGTAACACTAGACATACGCTTACAGAAAGGTATCAACAATGGAAGCCTGGCGTTGAACCCCAGCCCCTTGTCCCATCCAATGTCCAACATCCGTGTGTTGTGCGATAACGAATGTATACGGATATGGGTGGGCTGATCTCTACCGTGAACTCCGTTTGGTCTGTTTGTCAGGGCTGGGGTTGCATCGTTAAAGCGTGGCAAACACACCTCACTGGTTGTGTTTGTGTGTCGGAGAATACACGCAGTCTCTTTTTTTCCCTCTCATGTCCATGGTATCAGTGTGTTTTACGGATACATGGGTGGTATAAAAGACTCAGGTCGTCGTACAAACCCCCCAATGCGGGTGTCGTTGATTGTTTGCAGCTGTGGCTGCATATCGGATGTCTTGTTTTAGAAACAGGCGTCTCGGCAATTCGAGGAGACTTTCAATAGTCTTGTGAGCGTATCCTTTGCTGGAATAGAAGATGCCAGGATCGGATATGAAACACGAAGTCTAGCTTGGGGATTTTCAACACTAGCGGTTTATAAATAGGGGAAGCTATGCCTGAACAATGACCTCGAAGTTTCAGAGAGTTGTACGCTTTGTTTGCAGGCGAGGGCATCCCTTTTTTAAGCATATGATAGATCAACCCTGTTTGGGTTTTGCGGTTGAGGTGTGTTGTTGTTAGTGGGTATGTATGTAAGTAAGAAAGCAACCGTTGTCTCGCCTCTGCAGCTATGGCTGCATAACGCCGCAGAGGGTAATAGCACTGCGGTATATCCGTACCAGGCAGGCTACATTTTGCGCCAGAGATTGGCTGTTCTTTGATAGACGAGCTAATGCTGGCGCCCGCAGCCAAAGAAGGGCTCGTTTCAACGGATAAAGGACCATGCGTGGAACGATGGCCGCCCGTCAGCAGAGAAGCAAGTCATATCAGTCTTGAGAGGACAAAGTAAATAAAGTAGACAACGTCTTGAAAACTGCCGTCAGCCGTTGTGGCTTTTAAACTTGTCCAACTCGCTGCCAAACACGTTGCGAAAGAGTGGGCGGGGGTACGTAAGTAGATTAGCAATCTAGAACTTGTCTTGGCTAGCAATTCCCTGCAAGAAAGAATGAGGATTTTCAAGCACCGTTGAAAGGATTATGTACAGGACCGCAATCCGGGCTCTTGCAGCCGAGGTGTTTGCGTTTGTCCCTAAATAAACAATGCCAAGTCTTTTGTTTTGGAAGAAGTTGAGGATTCCCTATAAAGGCTAAGAGCAGCCACCAAAAAAAAAAAAAAAGGGGTCCCGCGTCCCCGTCCCCTAAAGGCGTCCTATGAAAGACCCCTACAAACACTAAAGAACTGCCCAGTTGGTGGCGTCCTTGCCTGGAAACCCGACGGGACAAGAGTTAGGTAGGCTCAGCCACAGTCAGCCCAATTTATGGTTCCATCCAATCCGTCTACTGGTTAGTTCAGTGTTTCCTTTCCATTCCCTCTCTACCGACCAACCGATCTCCATATTCATCTCCATCTCGTCTCCATTTCCAATTCCATTTCCATTTGCATTTGCATTTGCATTTACATCTTGCACCTGCGAGGTTCATATTGGCCTCTAATTTGGTTCGACCAGTTTGTGTCGTCTCTGATTATACGGGCGCGTATTCGCCTGTATCATATTGTGCCCGCCGTCCATCATTTCCGAAGGCCGTCCGTGCTGCCTCGACGACAATCGGCCCAGTCAGTCCCTGGCACCGAATCATTGACACCCCCGCTGCGGATTGCGAAGCTCTCCATCGGAACAGGAACCCAAGGCACCTCCACACAACAGCTTCTCGACATCACCATCACTGTCGTCGCCTCATCCCAATCTCTCTAGACTTGTTCCTGGCAGTTGTCGCCGCTACTGATTTCGCCCCAATTCACTGACGCTCCCTCAATCTGCGACGGCACCAGTTCCTGCCCAATCACTACTACACGACTTGACCAGCTTTGAGGAATGTGAGCGTTCACTTCAACGAAATCTGACTCAAACAAAACACTCCGAAGATATTCAGTACATAACCGTGCGAAACATTGACACGAATTGCGATCGATATCATGAACGATTACCACTCGTCGGCGAACGACGCCTTCTCTCCTTCACAGGAGCGCGACCGATCTGGCAGCATGTCCTTGGGCAACATCCCTGTGAGCCCTCAGGGCCCTCCATCCGATCATGGCGGTGCTGCTGTTGACGACGTCTTGAACAAAGACCAGACCCCAGATGCTGATACCACATCTCCCACGCAAACATCCGGTCCACCTGGTGCGAATTCTGAGCAGCTCAAGCAAGTTTCGGACGTTTTGTCTTCCGAGGTACGATCAATCTACTATGAAAGCGGCCGTCCCGGATCTAGAACAGAATTCTAATGGCATTTACAGATTGGCATCGTTACGCTCTTGAATCGCCTCAAGCAGAGCATAGCTTCCGCAAAGGTGAGCGATTGTCCTCGCTTTCGACCAGCTTCACAGCTGCCGCTGTGACCCGGTTTGCTGACTTTAATCAATCAGGAATTCGCATTGTTCCTGAAGAAGCGATCGAGTCTCGAAGAAGACCACGCCAATGGCATCAGAAAACTCACTCGCACCACTCAGGATGTCATGCGCCGGCCCGACCACCGCCAGGGCACCTTCGGTAGCGCATACGAAGCTATGGCGAGCACCCACGAACGCATGGCTGAGAATGGAATTGAGTTCGCTAAAGAGTTGCACCAAATGCATGATGAGCTTATGGAGCTCGCTGGTGTTGCCGAACGCAGCCGCAAGTCATGGAAGCAAAACGGCTTGTCCGCCGAGAATAAGGTAGCAGAGATGGAGCAGACTATGCGTAAGAGCAAGGCCAAGTACGACTCTCTTGCTGAGGATTACGAGCGAGTCAAGACCGGTGAATCGCGCCAGAGTGGCAAGATGTTCGGTCTCAAGGGGCACAAGTCGGCCCAGCAGCACGAGGGGGAGCTGTTGAAGAAGGTTCAGGCCGCTGATTCTACCTACCATGGACACGTCCAGTCGTTGCAGGCTGAGAAGGCTCAACTCGTTTCGACGACACGTCCAGAAGCCATTCGATCGCTTCAAGACTCGATCAAGGAGATTGACGCAGGTATCTCATTGCAGATGCAGAAGTTTGGTAAGTTATCTGTCGGTTCTTCGTCATGCGATCCCAACTCACATGTTATCTAGCCTCGTTCAACGAGCGCCTACTATTAAGCAATGGCCTGAGCGTCAGTCCCATTCAGGGTCCAGGAGCTCAAGGCGGCGCTTCTCAACGCAGCCTGCGGCAAGCCGCTTCCTCGATTGACAACGAGAAAGACTTGAACGATTATGTAACAGCACAGCACAGGAGTGTGCCTCCCAACACCGGTGAGATCAAGTATGAGCGTAACGCAGTAAGTCACTCTGTCAACGAATAATTGGTGCTGTTACTCACGCCAATCGTAGGCTCTCAACCCTCCAGGTTCAAGCAGCCAGCATAATCCAGGGGGTCCCGTTCAACAGCCTGCAGCTGTTGTGCAGTCGCCGGTATCACAGACACCGCCGCAAGGGGGTTTCTCTGGGCCACAGCCTCTTGGCCCGGGATCAAGAACTAGTACCCTTGGTCTCGGTCCTATTACAGGTATCACAGGTGGTGATTCTTCATTCCCCCCGACTGACGACCCTCGCCCGTTTTCACAGCCTCATAACAGGAGCTTCAGCCAAGGAAACATGCCAGTCCAACAGGGCGGACCGGGACAACAATTCACTGGCCGGGGCCCCAATCAGCCGCAGCAGCCACCACCTGGCCAAAGATATGGTAATGGGGGATCTATCAGTTCATCTGGCCCACCACAACTGGGCGCTCTGCCCTTCCAGCCCGGTGGCTCCCCTCCTCAGCAATCAGGCCCTCGCCAAGCTCCCCACGAACGTTCAGCTAGCGGGGTGAACTTGGGCCAAGGACCCCCAGGTGCTGGGCGATCACCTCCTCCTTACGGAGTTTCCAGTCACCCCCCTCCGGGACCTGGGCCTTCCGGCCCCTCCAAGCCCATGTTCGGCCTGCCACTGAGTCGTCTTTATGAACGCGACGGCCTGGCAGTCCCGATGGTTGTTTATCAGTGCATCCAGGCGGTGGATATGTATGGCCTCAATGTGGAGGGCATTTACCGCCAATCTGGGTCCATGGCTCATATACAAAAGCTTAAGAATATGTTCGACACAGGTGCGTTATGTTTAACTCAACAAAAGACCAGAACTAACCATTAATCAGAGTCTTCCAACCCTGCTCTCGACTTTAGGAATCCCGAGAACTTCTATCATGACGTCAATAGTGTTACTGGTCTGTTGAAGCAGTTTTTCCGTGATCTCCCTGACCCGCTACTCACTCTCGAGTACCATGACAGCTTCATCGCTGCTGCCAGTGCGTTTACCCCTTTTCTGGAGGTCTCTTCCTGATTGATGCTAATCGATACACAGAGCAAGATGATGACACGCTGCGCCGCGACTCTCTCCACGCCATCATCAACAGCCTTCCCGATCCTAATTACGCTACTCTCCGTGCTCTCACTCTTCACCTATGGAGAGTGATGGACAACTGCCACAACAACCGCATGAACTGCCATAACCTAGCCGTCATTTTTGGCCCGACACTCATGGGCACTGATCCCAGCACCGCCATCGCCGATGCGGGCTGGCAGATTAAGGCCATTGATACCATCTTGCAAAACACGCTCCAAATCTTTGATGAGGATTAGACTTGTATGTAACCGCTTTGTGTTGGTCAAGGGCTTAATGAGTAAAGCTTGTTGGAAGAGGGAAGAGGGGGGGTTGTTTCTGTCCATGTTGGCTGCTTTTACGTTGCATGGCGTCTCGTATCTAATGCATGTTCGTTTCTTTGTGTGCTTGGAATTTAGTGTAAGACTACTGGGTGGCCAACTTGAGCGCGTTTGTACGTCTCTCAGCGCCTGTTATGATTTGAATTATGTTTCTATGTGTGATGTTCTTTTGTCTGATTTATAATTGTCGGAGTGCGATGTCGTTTCAGTGAGTTACAGGGTAGGTAGACAAGAAGGGAGATCTTTCAAAATGGGGAATATTATAGTGCATCATCGGTTTACATTTAAAGGCAAATCAATTACGAATATCTACTTGGTCTTGAGCGTTCCCAATACTTTGATATCTCTCTGATTACCCTGCTGAATGATATTCTTCTATATCTGAACCATTGCTAACTACTGGACGCCAGCATTCAAGTTAAATTGACAAATATACATATAATAACAAAATTCAATCTGTGATCGAGCTTTTTGCTAGACGTGGGATATGACTTGCATCGTGAATCTATAGCTTTCTCAAGATTAAGATTTTACATAGTGGTACTCTATCTATTCCCCCCACCGACCCTGGCCCTTTGGATGAGATAGGAACAAGACCCCTAGACTGACTCTCGGATTCTTACCCAATATCACCACCCGTGGGCGTTACATGCACTCTCCATTTTCTACAAGGCAGCACGCGTTGTATAACCACGTTGGCATTGTAATCTCACGGTAAGGTGTCATTATCGAAGGAAAAGATAGTAAGGCTATGTGTAATCAAGTGACTTGATTGAACTTCTATGCTATTCCACTCCAGTGAGTGTACAAACAAATGCAACGACCCTTACGCCCTCCAATAACCTCATCAACACACCAAATACCGATGTCTTTCATACATGATATGTGCTCAAGTATCGTGTGTGTTCTGTGCTCGACGTATCATCAACCGTTTCACCAGTCCTCTTTGTACGCAGCGCCATGCAAAAAAAACACAGAAGCAAATCCCAAAAAGCGAGGGAACAACAAAGTAAAAAACAAAGTAAGATGCCCCATCTTCCCATAAAACAAAAAAGCGATGAGACCGTTGGTGTACCATGCCCCATGTAGCCCAGAATGAATGATAAGAATGATGTCCGTCTTGCAGTGCATATTATCGCTTGTGCAAACATGCCTGAGTTCCGTAACAGGGGTATAGCCGTAAGAATAAGGAAAAGATAAATCGGATAAAGTCAGCAGTATGGTGGCAACGATGTAGGGAATAAGCCGTGCAGTGTCCACGGTGTGGTTTATGTAGTATGTCAAAGAGTTTGACATCAGTGATTCGGAGTAATAGTTATAAGATGAGATAGTTTTGCCCTCAAGAAATCTCACTGAACCTTGATAGCCTCAAAGAGACCCAGACTCAAGCTTGTATCATTCTCGCCGACGTTGGGGGTTGGCTCGCTAAGCACCTCCCAACGACGGAGAATGAAGGGACTCAACCGCTCTTGGACTGCTGGCCCGATGCCGTATTGTGCACCCATGCCTCGAGCAGCAGCACTTTGAGGTGTTGCTGCCTTCTCTCTATGAGAGAGCATGAGATTGTCTGTCAGGGACGGCGGCGGCGAGCTGAAGAGGTAGTAGAGCCGGGGGTCAGACGAGGTTCCTTGATTGAGTAGCCCGCCTGAGGTCAATAGGATGGCTCTAGCGCAGTTGGCTCGCAAGTCTTCAGGAAGCGCATCCACCAGCAGAATCGCAATATCGAAGACCTGCTGGGCAAGTGAGCCAACAGTGGATGGCGGCAAAGTTTCTAGTTCGAGTAGTAAGCCGCAGAGGACAAGAATAATGCGTGCTCGAATGTCGTGTACAGGTGGGATAGGAGGTCGTGTTGCCGATGCGGTAGGAAGAGGCGCTGAAGGGGGTTCGGAGGATAAACTATGGAGAGTAACAAAGCGAAGCATGGCAGGCAGCCAATGCTGCAGTACAGCGGCATAGCAATTGGGACGTTCCTGAGGCCCTACGGCGATGATCTCCCACAGGTCAGTCAGCTTCTCGACCATGCCTAATGATAGCTGTGCCATCTTAGGAGGAGCTTGGCCCGAGATGATAGCCTCTACAACTTCTAATAAGTTCTCGGCCATGCGCAACGACTGTCTCGATCCGGTGTCGACAAGCTCTGGCACTTTCGAGGAAGGGATCAAGTCGAGGAAGCCGGCTTGTGCTTGACTCTTGAGGTGCTGAGTGATATCGTCGCTCAAGCAAGGCAACAAACTGGTCCACATAATATTGCCCGCTTCGATGGCTCGATCCATGGCCTTGGCAAATATTTCGAAACGGGAAGAACCTTGATCTTGACCTTCATTTGCGTTGGCCTGCGGCAGAGACAAGTCCAAATTGAGTTTGAGCTGGCAGAACGGGAGGGTTAACTCATTGGCAATCTGTAAGATGTGATCGAATGAGATTTGAGTTTCACCAGAGTCCCCGGGAATGAGGAGCTTGGTTGTCACCTTGCGCACAAGACCCACAGCTTCAGCAGGCAGAGATTTAATGCCTAGAGCATTAGAAACGGCAGAGGAGTCCACGAGCACAAGAGTTCGTAAGGTTTCAAGAAGACTCTCCTGACATGCAGGGTTGTCCAGAGGAAATTCGAGGCTATTGGCGTGATTTCTCAAAGCCGAGTACTCTAATAAAGCATTGCGAACAAGGTTCAAGAGTCCTTTTGACTGCTCGAATTTGGCGCACTTCTGCTCGGTATGAAACCGATAGGTCTCCTCTGCTGTGAGTCCCGTTGCCACTGGAAGTGGTACGATTATAAGCTGCAGAAGTTCCTGGAGGTACGTCGCAGGGCCATGTTGTTTTGCTGAGGGGTCCGAAACAAGGCATTGAAGGTTCGAGGATGGAGGGCTGGCGGTGCTCATGATGATAGGCATTGTAAGGCAGCCCGTGCTGATAAGAAGCGGGAATAAAGTGGTAAGAGAGGACCTGCTTGATATAGACCGGGTGTGACTTGTCCAGTCTGTCATGAGTTTATCGAAATGGTGAGCATCGAAAACTCGTATCCTCGCCAGCAGTGTCGCAAAAACCCGGCGCGTATCGTCCTCCTTCTCCCAGCCTCGCTCGAGGGCAGGAATGATCATTCGGAAGAGCTTATTCATCGTTGGGGGATCCAACCTCGTTCCACTGGATAGTGTTTTCTCAACCTCCTCCGCAACATTGTTTTCGGCGTGCTGTGAAGGGGCTGCCACAACATCGGATACTGGGGAGCAAGCATCGATGGCGTTGTTGCGATCACTTTGGGCAAGCTCCTGGCGAAGTTGAACAGCAATGACCTCATGACCAGCCATGCGTTGGGCGAGGCTGGAAAGAGCGGCGAGTAATGCCCGTGGAACGATTCCTTGCTCCTCATTCATCGTCTTAAGGCGCTCGATCAGGCTATTGAATAGATCATCCGCGCTACCCAAAGCGGAGAAGATTTGCAGGTTTGAGTGAACAGTATCGGCAACAGATGCTAAGACGTCGGGTTCGGCAGTCTTAGAGCAAGCTCCAAGAATATCGGACAACATAGCGTAATCCTCGGCTGTTTCCATGATGGCTCGGACAGCGGTGTACATGGTTAGAGACAAAGAGGAATGGCCCTTGGTAGTGAGCAGCCCCGTTAGTTCATCGCGCAAATGTGCGCCAATGCTGCTCCTGAGAGCGCTGCTGCTGCTGCCTATCCGTGGGAGTAGCTTCTTGAGGGACGTGGGTTTTCGTCCTGACAGTGGATCATCTGGCGCCAGAGGAAGCTCTACAGTATGCCTGACAATCCTGATCGCATTGGATATGTCTTGCTCTTCTTCAGCAATTGAATAGTTGCCGGCCCGCCTGAGCAGGTTACCTCTTTCAGCCCTCTTCTTCTCAGACAAAGAATGAACCGGCAGCTCTACCAGCAACCTACTGGAACATGGCCCAGAATCGGAGTTGATTTCCGCTGCATTATGGTAACCACCGCGAGCAATAGTCCACTGCATATACTGAGAGACGGAAAAGTGACCGGTTCGAATGAGTTCCGTCACGAGATGATAAACTAGGTTCTTTCGTGTCTTGTCTTGGACTGCGATGTTGTCGAGTGTCTCAAGAATAGGTGTCGTAGGATTCACACGAAATTGACTCCATTGGCGAATTAAACGAGCTGCGGCATAAACCTTCGCTAAACCGGGACGATGGAATGAAGTAGCCCACTCAACGACTGTCTTCATAATCAGAGGCTTGTTCTCGCTCGTCGCCCAGCATGCTGCCGCTAGATGATTGTCACTGGATTCTTTGAGGGCAGCATCAAGCAACTTAACCAGCTGACTTCGGCCAGCAGGAGGGGAAGCAGTACTGGACACAACCAGCCGAGAGTTTCTTGAGTTGATGGTATGCAGAGCCTTTTGCGTTGGCTCATGGCCAGGGCGCAAGAAGGTATGCAATGTGTCTTTGTATCGAGACCAAGCGCCGGGATTGATGAAGCTTTCTGGGTTGGTAAGGACTAATGAGCCAAGTAAAGCTGATAGTCTACTGGAGAGTTGCACGAGAAGATCTTGATCAGGGTCATTGAATATCTGGTCTTGATTAGTCAAACCGTTGGACTCAACGGGTGCGTGTGAACGTACCACATGCAAATGGCTAAGTAGGGCAAAGACAAGCCGTCGGCCATACTTGCGTGACCTGAGAATGTCTTTCCAGTATATTTGAGCTATTAGTAGCCACATAGGAATTCGCGACTGGAGACTATTCTCAATACCGGACACAACCCAATCAAGGTAATGATCTCGATCTAGCAACTGTTCAGAGTAAAGATTTGTTGCTAAACGAATGCTAATGGCCGTTAGAAGCTGTGCGTTGCCAGGGATAAACATGATAACTTACGCATAATAGACTCGATTCTTCCAGTCGTTTTCACCAAACCCAGCAACAACAGCATCGACAAACTGCTCGACAAAAACGGTCCAGTCGCGAGCCCATTTGACTTCACCACCCATGACAAAGGCACCGTTGACACCCTTTCTCTTCAGCCCCCTGATCTCATTGGCACCAACACACTTTGCCAACCAAACAGCTCGTTCGGCGGGAACGTTCTTGTTCAAGCATTGGTCGAGTAGAGTTCTACCACGAATACCATGAGGAATAGTTCGACTAAGGCGTCTCAGGGATATGGCGGGGTTCGCAAGGTCCTTGAGCCAGACCTCTCTCTTCGTATCAGTAAGCGTAACGCGTGGCGGTGGCTTGAATGTCGAGGGCGCGTTGATCTGGCCTCGATGTCTGCGCTGAGTCAGAACTCCCATAAAAATAGTAGAAAGCGCATTCAAGCCGGTCTTTTGTTTCAAAGCCGGGAAGATGGCAAGCTTGGCAGACGAAGTTTCGGGAACATTCAAGTTCACCTTATCCCAAGTTCCCTTAGTGATGGCTTCGCTGCTCCACTCGTCTTCATGATGCGCCCCATTCCAGGGAAAGAAATCGGCGTATCCAGAGTTGAGACCTTTACTAAAAGGGTCAACAGGATTTCGGACAGTGGTTTCGGGTCGGTTGGCTGAAAAGTATCGTGGTGCGACGGAGGGGACCTCGACAGTGTACGGTTTTGGTCTGGCATCTTTCTTGGCTGGCGTAGGTGCGGTTGTTGTAATTCTAGGAGCGGATCTTGGTTGTGATGTCACTGGTCGTCGTGTAGGCATCGGCATCAAAGTTGAGCTGGCGCTGCCGGCTGGGCTGTCAACCATAGCTTGAAGGGGATCGGAGTTAGGTATTCGCGAAGGTGTTAGAGACTGCGGCGATTCAGTAGTAGGTAAAGAACTAGAGGAAGCATTGTGGGATAGCTCAAGTCGGAGACGTGAGCCGCCTCTTCTCGGTGTTGTGTGGTAACGGTTAGGAGTGGCATCGCCGGCGTCGGCGGTAAGATCGATAAATGATGAGTCTTTCCGAACTGGCGAGGCGGCGGGTATAAACTGCTGCTGGTGGGATAATGATCGTTGAGGAGGGGGGCGCTGGACGGGTAACGACGATGAGCTCACGGAACGCTGAGGTGGCCGCGGATGGGCGCCCATGGTGGTCCGCGAGGTCATTTCTGGTTCGTGGGCGGAGGCGCCATTCCGAAAGGTCTAAACAAGGGATGTGTTGAATTGTGTTGTAGTTGATGATGGCAATCGCAGTCAACACGGTCGTCGAAGGTCAACCGCGATGTCCTGCGATTTTCTGTGGCGCCTCGAGGGACGAATACTCGATGTTGAAACGTTGTCCCAGGTTTGCGTTTCCCTATCGCGCTGTGTTTGATAACGTGGACACCCACTTGTAACGTAGAGTTTAATGGACCAGCCGCGCAATCCGAAGTGTAAATGGAAAAGTAATCAACGTGATTCGGATATCCGAACTCGATCGTCGCCCGTGCGTTCTAACATTCCCCAATTATCGCAGTCGCAGTTGCAGTCGTCGTTGTTGTCCCGAATCGGTCGATAGGATATAACGACGCACGCGAATGGCCTCGATGAAGTTGTATGTAGGTTGTCGAGTTAAGGAGGGGGACGATGCACAGAAACTGGAAAGAACAAGATAGCGTAAGTATTTACACGAGCGGCACGGAACCCCGACCGAGAGCGGCAACTGTTGATGGATTATGAGATGTGGATGGGTCAGACGGGGCGAGGTAATGTAGGTTGGTAAGGTCAAGTAGGTAAGGTAGGTAGGTTGAGTTAGACCGTTTCTGAGGCGAGGCAAGGCAAGGCCAAGGTACTAACTTAAAAAGGCCCTCAAGAGGAAAATGGGGACGCGACGGGAGTGGAGATGAAGGTAGAAACTACCACGGAGAGATTGCCAGTGTGCCCCGATAGCAGGGCTTTTGCGTCAAAGGACCCGCTAAACACTATATCCGTAAAGTACCGATTACATTGGTTGGTAAGTCTTACATGGATCTTCCCTCCATCTAGGCTCTCAGCCGTCGCTTGGTCGGTCCCTTGTCGTTTACGCTGGAACCCTGTCCAGACATTTTGAATTTGGGGGAGGGTTTTGTTCTTGCAGTGAGTGTCTCTTGATCCTGATCCTCAACTGTGCGGGCCCGACCCGAGCTACGGGCTAAGGCTACGGCTATGGCTGCGGATAGGGACCGACGGGGCTAATTCCATTACATGAGTCTCGATACAGCACGAGACTTGGACGATACTGATTGGGGGTAAGATGCTGGGAGTCGAGTGGCGATATATCGTGACGGATGACTGGTGGTTGGTTTAATAAGCGAACGAGAAATCTTGAATAGCAGGCCCAATATACAGTGCTGTTAGTTGACTCAACAAGGGATAAACGGGTGAATTGCTCATAGAGTTCGAAGATTGACGGGCGGCTTGAGGTGAATTCGTTCAGGTCACATCAGAGTGCAGAGCGTTGTTTGTGTTATTCAGGGGTTACGGTTGGCTAAGCTTGGCGATCAAATAACATTACAGCACCCCAGCTAACAATCGACCCCGCTTGAAGGCACACAATCGCACAGCTCAGATCGCAAGGAAGGGTGGAATGTGCGTTATCTATTGGCGTTTGAACAGTTGTACAGCGCTTGGAGGGTCATGAGAGGCCTCAGATATTTGCTTAAGTCGGGTAAAAGCACATTCAACTTCTATGTCAGGTCAGAAATATTTACTACGAAGTTTGGTAGTAACTTGAATATGTATTATTCTCGAGGCTGAGCACAACAAAGAAAAGGTTTCCCTCTCTCAAAAGGCTTGTCTCGGTCTCCTGCGATCCATGTTTTACAGTACAGACATGGATGCCAACAACGGTTCGACCAACCATGTAATGGAAACTCACCAGCCATCATTTCTCAAAATACTCCCCATGACGGCATTCAGTAGAGATGAGAGCGCTTCATTCGATATCATGTCGCCTTTCAGCTCCCCCCTCTTCAGCCAAGCCTACGGCGACATTGTACTACCTACATTCTCATGCCCATCATCGGCCGTCATCCACTCACCTAGTTTAACCCCCAACCTAAGCCATAGTGAATAATCGATCGATAGTTCCCCATCCAGAACCTCTCAGCAGCCAAATCAGGGTCTGTGTTCCCACCCAAATCATTCCCCTTGGCCCTTGCTCCTCTTTTCCCGGCGACATGGATATTGGTGGTGGACTTGGGGACAAACACTGCACCAACGCTGACAAAAAATGCGAGATGCTTGCTGTAAGCCACTCGCAAGCCCCGATGATAGCGTAGCGCCGAGAACCCCGATGTCTATTACCAAAGGTCAACATTTCATTCAAGTAACACTATCCGCCAGGATGGTTGGATCATTCTCTAATCCATGATGAGGGGGCTCCTTGGTCCAGATCATGGGGTTCAACTTCAATCTGGTGCTGTTGGCCCATATCAGCCGCGCTCGGCTTGGCATTCGCTTCGTTCGTTTGACAGGCACAGGCCCTGCGCTTGTGTTGCGGTGTGCCAGTTGATGCGGAGAAGATACCCGTCCATACGGGGTGATTGTATTGTCTTATCAGCCCACGTTTGAACCACCAACAACGTCAGCTGCAAGACAAGCCTCTTTATGCATGTATCACGGCTAATTCTACAGCTTCAAGTTAATGTGAGAGATAGAGTTAAGTCCCCAGCTTCTGCTGCATCCGCACTCGGCAGCCACGGAGGGTTTTACTGGGCCCGACCTCTTACGGAACGGAACCCAGACTTTCTTTCCGTCGGGATCCTACCCCGGGCCGAGATCCTATACCGAGAGCCTGAAGTTGTTGATTGAATGAGCACTAAGAGTGACTGGTTTTGAGGGAATACCTATCCGTAGGCCTCAACAACACAACAAACCTTCCTCTTTTGGTAAAACTATATATTTCGTGCTGCGGTAATGATATTCCGTAGCGACCAACGCCTCTTCACATGCAGAGTTCCGTAATTCGTCGCACTGAGCCGATCCTTTGTGCCCTGTACGAAACGGGTGTCTTGTGTATCACGGATACAGTTCAAGGTTCTTGAGACACTTTGATATGCAAATGGAATAAACCCAGATTGAGATTGTAACGAACCTGCTCGAGATATGATTATTGAGAATGTCTCAAATCAGACTGACAACTCCTTCTATAAGGATCTCGATACGCGTTTGATCATAATTATACCCTTAATAAATGCTGTCTATGAAAGTTGAAATTTATGCACCTAGAAACTCACACGTAACGCGAGGTATCGGATCGCCCGTGGCGCGCCGGAACAATCCGCGTAGCTGCGCTGTGCAACCCACGACATCGCTCTCTTATCCCTTGCACCAGTCCTGAGGCATGACATCGTTTCCCCGTCCCGCTCGAATGTAGTTCGAACGCACGGTCACACTAAGAACAAGGGCGTCCTCCTTTGTATGTATGTGATGAGCTTGGGTCGTCACAGGCTGAGAGGTTAAACAACGTTAGCCAACAAGAGCCCGATCGTTGGAGGGTGGTGACTGGTGACTACCCCACACGTTGCCGTGCCTAGCGACGCGGATTGCCCAACTTGGATGCTGTGTGAGACAAACATCACTCGTATCTCATTACCAAACCTGTCAGACTATAGCACAGCAATGCAAACCGACTGAGACGACTGGGTGTATCCGTTGGTATTCAAAATTTATTATTTCGGCTATCTGCGTGTCTTGTTCAAGGAACCTCCTTAAAGAACCCTGCAAGTTGCCGGTGTTGAGAGTCACAAACAAAATGCTATGTAAAAAGGGCTTGTGCTACCCCTACCAGATAATTGCCGTCCCAGGTTATGTAAAATCAACTCCTCCCGTGCAGATTAATTGAGACCGCGATAAAACTATATCCAACATCCGTTCGGTATGCAAAAGAATGTCCCCGCCCGAAACTCAGTATCTTCTCAAACGGCAAAAGAAAAGAGTCCCTCTGTCAGGATCAGGTCAAGTCGCCATTATAGTTCTGCAGTGTTGACTGACCACTCGCTCCAGCCTCTCTCCTCGCCAGGAAGCTTGATACTCTCCCATTCATCTCTGGTGACCTTCTTCCACTCATCAACAGGAAGCCAACCAATTCGGGCACGGTCGCCAAAGCCGCCGACCCAGTAGATTTTGGTCACGACGAGACGCGCCCAGGCGCTCTCATGAATGACATTGCCAGGCAACCAGTACTTAGCATCCTGGTGCTTGCGAGTGAAGCATGCCGCAAGCTTGAGGGCTGATACCGGGGTGGTCTCGATGGGCTCGAGGTAGCCGAAGAGGGCGAATCGAGGCAGGTTTGCCGCCGAGTAGGGAACAGTGTCTGGTGCAGAGAGCGACTCATCCTGCCGGCTGTTGTAATTGTAGTCGGAGAGGAAGGGCATATATGCCGAAAGTCGGGAGAGAAGGGAGATACGCTTGGCGGGCGGATATGGCGGAACCCAGTTCATGGAGAGGGTAAGATTTGATCCAGCCCGGACGTTCCTGAAAGTTGTTGCGATCTTGATTTCGAGAATGGTGGGGTTACCTTCATCCTCGCAATCCGCTACATAATCCATCATGCCGATAGGCACTCCTTCGAGTCCATTATTGTCGGCCCCACGTCCTCCATTGGAGTGTCCAGAAGGGAAAACGGTCGAGAGAGTCGCAAGCTTGGTGAGAGCGAGGATGCGGCGCGTCATAACGACGGACTCATGAACAGTTGGGATCTTGTGAGGAGTACGGGCACCGACATTATCATTGTCGCCAAATATATTGGACGTCGTGGTGAAGGCATAGGCCGTAGTGGCAAAGCCAGCGATGGCGTGAGAAAACTTCATGATGCAGGTCTTGGTCGTATCGCGTTGATAGAGTCGATGACACCGAGTGCCTGGATGGAAGTGTTTACTGTTGATGCGCTCGCTGGTTGTAGTTTGTTAGGAATGAGGACAAAGGCGTAGGGAGGAAGAGAAGAAAGCCAACGAAGCGGTGGGAGTGACGATGGCTTTTGACTTATGTTTGCTGCTGGCGCGTGAGGCCGTTTTTAGTGAATGATGGCGGAAGTTATCCGCGCTAAGCTGAGGGGAACTGATCCCATGATGATGTTACTCTTGCCAAGACACGAGTTGGTAGATTGATAAGATTAGATCCTTGCATTTTATCGGCTGAAACCGGCTCTCGACAGTTTAAGACCCACACATCATAACACCACCGCAAAGATTGAAGGATGTAATATATCGATTTCTCTAGGCACGTGAAATTTTCTATAACTAAACGCAGGAAGTCAGAACTTGAGTTTCAAAGAGCCTGTTTGTTACTTGTTGTAGGTACTCTTGTGAAATAATCAGTCTCAACTCACATATAATGCGCCAGACTTCAAAGCCTACAAATGCTATTCAAGACCTTTGTGGCTGTCAGTGTTTAGAAGGACTAAGAACCTTTTCGTTTTCAAGTACCTCGTCATACGATATTGAATAGTATAGTCACCCGTCATTGAAGTTGCACTGACATATGGTGGCTCTGCAGAAAAGCAACCACTTTGCTGAAATATGTCGATAAGCAATAACAACATGTGTAAACAAGATAACAGCTTAGCACACCGACGAGAATAATACATTGGCTAGTAGGGCAAGGCTTTGATGGGTCAATCACTGGTAGCCTTGATGACCAGGCGATCCGGCACTAGATCATATGCCGGAAAGAAAGTTGAAATTTCCAACATCTTCTCCAAGACATTATAATAGTTAGTACCATATTAGTTCTGTGTTCTATGTAAGCATCGATAGTTATAATATATAAAAGGCAAGTCTGCTATATACGAAAGAAATAAGGTGTAGTCAGAAGCGCTATGATAAACACAGGTGATAAACGCAACTTCTGCTCAACTCCTTATCACTAACATTTTCAGTATAGTATAGCATTCAGTTAATGCTACTGAAGAAATTACAATATATTCATGTTGGTTGTGCGAATAAAGGTCTTGGAATATTTGGACGCGAACTATTGAGTCGTGGCAGGATGGGTGTTGCACTAATCAGGTTTCAAAGACCATCACTGAGTCTGAGAGTACCGCTGAGACTTCTATACTTCTAAGGGATCTAGTTACACTAAGAAAACATTCTTCACCGTGAGTAAAAGTATGGCAGCCTCGAGCGTTACAGATCCTAGCACGACGGCCGCTGAAAACAGTACCCGAGAGTCTATCATGGCAAGTGAAGCCCCTATTAATCCTACGCTCCTGGAAATTCCGGGGTTCGGCGCATCTCCCGAGACCTCGGATCCTTGGGTGTTGGCCTCAATTCAGGACAGCATAGATCTAAGATCAAGCACAATAGAGAGCATTCTGGTCGCATAAACTAGAGAAGTTTAGGTGAAAACTCGATCCTGTGATGGCTCTGCCCAATTCCCATGTCCGGCATTCCCTACACTATGTCAGCCTAGGTGCGCGGTTCTGGCAGAGGTTGTCTCGCGGACTACTCAATCGCCTTCAGTTTCTGTGGCTCCGGTACTTTAGAAACTGCTATACGGGGCTCAATTGAACTACTTAGATCTTCCAACCAGTGGCAGAAGATTTCTTAAACTTGCACCTACTCGTAGGCCTAACCATTGATGCTGGTTACTTGTACCTCTTCTAAGTTTGGGAGGGTAGACTACTAGGTAGCTGTCGCCACGAGGCTCGTCTGCACATAACACATCTAGACCATAACTTGGACCTTCTATGAAATACCTCAGTAGTTTCTATAGTTATGAATAAACCTCATATGATGAGCCTCCCCACTCTTTAAGGCCTGGGTCAACACCGTCAGCTTTTAGCCCCCGGGTGGTTGGTCTGCAAAGTTCCAGGCATATTGGCGGCGATGAAGATCCCGAGAGATATACTAGAATAGATATGATAGAATAGAGGGTGCCATAACGCGATGTGGCCAAGATATTATGAAACGAAAGATTGGATACATTGGAATAAGCTAAAGCGGCACTAGTCGTATCGTAATGAAATAACATCAAATTTCCTACGAAACGTGCATGATGTCACAGATACCGCCCTTCGGAAAAAGAAAACAAATCTACGATAGATCTGACGAAAGCCCAGCGTACTGTTAAACTATCTATATTGGGCATGTTACTCGCAACATCTCTCTGAGTTTCTTTACAGCTTCCTCAAGACCGCTGGGCTGACACTTTTCTTTTTCAAACAGTCAATGGCTGTATCAAGAAGAAGTCCACACTTGTTTCGCTTAGGCACTAGGCTTTATGTGTAATCTATATCTGGAATCAAGTTTTAAAAATCAATAAGTTCATAAGGTCTGAGATAACCACTACGCAAATCGAGTTTCACATTGCGTGATTAAGGTCAGGGAAGCAGCAAACCAACTTGTGCTTCAAAAGCTTGGTGACAGTTTTATACATCCTCTAGCATTTTCCCATGAGGCTTTCAACGTGCCAGTGTTGGGGAACATGCTTTTATGATGTGGATAATAAGGTCTCGTGGGCGGGCTTGTGTAGTTCCATAGTTCGTACATATTTATCTTCTTAAAGGACTTAGAATCTCAACAGCCAGCCTCGGATTGCTTAGGAAGAAAAGTATCAATGCTGTCAATTGAGGATTCAACTCACCGGATGGCTACCAATGTTAGTAAACTTTAGTATAAAGGTCAACAACATGAAAAGTCAATCGCTTGATGCAGACTATGTATATCGTATCGTATCTCGCCTCGCATTTTTCTTGTGTGCGCTGCACAAAGTGCCCTAACTACGCAACAGCTGCTTGAAGGAGCTGACTCAGGGAAGATACAATTCATAAACGCCAAGGTTATCTATACGTGGCTATTCAGCAGCAACACTGCTTGCAGTTACCCTGTTCAGTGTTCAATTGCTTCTGTATATCCTCATCGATTTGAGATCGATCAAGGTGACACATCTGAGAAACTATATCTGCTTTACACTTTGAGTAGCACATACAATACCTTCCAGTTCATTCTCTCAACTTCCACCTAATAAACCTACACGATGACTGGACCGGCAACCAACCTTATTATGAAGCTACTTAAAGCATGATACCCCCAACGCCCAAGGTGGCCACAAGTGAGATATCCGTGGCTATAGAAACAAAGTCAAAATCATATCAAGTCCCCTCGAAAAGGGATTCACTGTTCAATATTGTCTATTTTAGCCAAATCAATTCAGTAGGTGCAGCCTGACCAGCACTTTGCAACTCTGAGATACTATCCGAAACGAGAGAGTGAGCATGTTATTTACACGGCGTGTTCAATGTGACTTGACGGTGAGCCCGGCACCTATACTGTAGCACCTGAGTAGGTGTGAGTGATATTAGTATTGTGTTGAACCTGAGACAAGTTTGCATACAAATTCAAGCATGTTAGTTAGATATTGCCAGGTATCTTAGTAGACAGGGAATAGAGTAAATAGACCACCCACTCCAATAGCCGAAATTGAAGTACTAAGTGCCTAGTACCTAATACCTTACCTAAGGTACCTTAGGTACCTTATGGTCATCAACAAAGGATCATTCCTGCCTTGTTGTGTCTCGGATCCGGTATGCACAGCTCGGTTGCTACTGCAACCATACAGAACCAGGGCCAGCCAATAGCCTTTTAAGAAAACCGGCCCCACTACAGCCCGATCACTTCCATGCTGATCGATCTACCTGCACTAAGGTACCTAGGTAGGTACTTCATCGAACTTCTAGGTTCTTGCCATTTCGTCCTCTCCTTGGTTTTGAATTTGGAGTCAATTTTTTTCTTCCATTTAGTCTTCTCAGGCTTCATCATCAACAGCAAAATTAATTGCGCTTAGCATCCATATTCTTCTTCTATACGCTTCCACTTCACTTCCACTGCCAGTTCAGTGTTGATTGTTGTTCTTATCTTCTTCCCCACCCCACCGCCTGATACCCAAACAAGCTAAACAAAACAGAGCCCACTACCCCTCGACTCCAACTCCAGCTCACATCGCGACACCTAAACATCCCCACCATAAGCTACGATCGCGAGCGCCTTTTCTTCCCCATTCTCCCGCCTACTCAAGTAGACACTGCTTGAGGAAGATAAGCAGCCATGGCTAGTTTCATGTCCAGTTTCTTTCCTGGAGGGAAAGAAAAGAACCCTGCCAGCGAAAACAGCAGCTCGCGACCTGCCACGCCCGCTGCCAAAGCGGACAACTTCCTCAACCCCGCGAGCACGCCTCAAGGTAGCCCGAGCAAGAAGACCAACCCTCCTGGCTCACACGATCTTCCTTCCGCCTTCGAGAATGCCTTGACGCTCAATCCTCCCATTATCGAGCCACCCCTCAAGTTGGGCCGCCCTCAGAGTGTCGTAACCCCGCTATCGCCTGGCAAGACCAAGATTCAGCCCCTCGACGAGTCCAATGTCAATGCCGATGAAAGTGTCGTCCACAAGACGCGACCAGGAAGCCCTTACAAGAAGCAAGGCCAAGAGAACACGCCCCCTACTTCTCGATTGGCTGCCACCGATTCTCCCCACCAAAATAGCCATGCTGCCGTTTCCCGTCAACAGCACTATGAGCACAGAGACCGACCTACCACTCCTGCGACTAAGAAATTCAACACAGCTCGAGGCTTAACGGCAGAAGAGCGCGAAATTCTCCAGAAGCCTAATGTCAAGCGGCTCGTCAATGTCACTCAACTTTGTAGGCACTTTCCCAGCCAATTAACTCTGGAATCCAGCTTATATGTCGGTTTCTAACACTTTTCAGATTTCCTAGACTACTACTTCGACCTCCTCACATATGTTGGCTCCCGACAAAACCGACTACAAGCCTTCAAAAATGAATATCCTCCGCCCCCCGAGACTGAGGAGGAGACGCACAACCGAATGTGGACCAAGTATGCCGGACGAGAGCGCGCCAACCTGCGCAAGCGCCGAGTACGACTCCGACATGGTGATTTCCAGATTTTGACGCAAGTTGGTCAAGGTGGATATGGTCAGGTTTTCTTGGCTCAAAAGAAAGACACTCGTGAAGTTTGCGCCCTCAAAGTCATGAGCAAGAAGCTGCTGTTCAAACTTGACGAAGTCCGTCATGTCTTGACCGAGAGGGACATTCTTACCACCGCCCAAAGTGACTGGCTTGTTAGGCTCCTCTACTCTTTCCAGGACGAAACGAGCATCTATCTTGCTATGGAATACGTGCCTGGTGGTGACTTCCGCACCCTGCTTAACAACACTGGTGTGTTATCCAACCGCCACGCCCGTTTCTACATTGCCGAGATGTTTTGCTCCGTCGACGCTCTGCACCAACTAGGCTACATTCATCGAGATCTCAAGCCAGAGAATTTCCTTGTCGATTCGACCGGTCACATCAAGTTGACCGATTTCGGCCTTGCTGCTGGTGTCCTGGCCCCTTCCAAGATTGAGTCGATGCGTGTCAAGCTGGAGAAGGCGTCTGAGAGTGCAGTTCCCTTCGGCAAGCCCATGGATCAGCGAACCGTGGCTGAACGTCGAGAGAGCTACCGGACGATGCGCGAGAACGATGTCAACTATGCCAAGTCTATTGTAGGGTCACCCGACTACATGGCCCCAGAGGTCCTTAGAGGGGAGGAATATGACTTCACGGTGGACTATTGGAGTCTGGGTTGCATGCTGTTTGAGGCACTCACTGGATTTCCTCCTTTCGCGGGTGCCACTCCTGACGAGACGTGGCGCAACCTGAAGCACTGGAAGGAGGTGCTGAAGAGGCCTGTCTGGGAGGACCCAAACTACTTCCTGAGCAACCGAACCTGGAATTTTATCTGCACGTAAGTAAATCACGTGTTTAGTGCTTGACTTTGGCGAACAAAGGCTAATCATTACGCAGATGCATCAACTCCCGCACAAGACGATTCTCGAATATTAAGGATATCTATGCTCACCATTACTTTGCCGAAGTTGAATGGGATACTCTTCGACAGACCCGGGCGCCGTTTGTTCCTGAGCTGGACTCAGAAACTGATGCGGGTTACTTCGACGACTTTACTAACGAAGCTGATATGGCCAAGTACAAGGAAGTCCATGACAAGCAACAAGCACTCGAGACAATGGCCGAACGTGAAGACCAAATGAGCAAGAGTCTCTTTGTCGGCTTCACGTTCAGACATCGCAAGCCTGCTACAGAAGACGGCGGAAGCCCCCGAAAGCGCATCCCCACTGACGAGACGTTTGGGACGATGTTCTAGGGCGAGCCTCACACTCCCCAGAGGGCGATTGGTTGGCGTGGATTCGCCAACAAGGGTAGAGCTCTCTTCTAAGGCGACGCAAGTGGTTTGGCCCTGATATTTGACGATTGGGGTTTGCGATGTGACATGCATGCATGCTACGACGATGAGACCGGCGGTTATCCTCCTTTGCTCTTCCATTACTTTCGTCTTCTTTTTTGACGTTGCTGTATTATCACTCTTGATCACGTATTTGGCACTGCAGGCACTGCAGTTCAGCTTTTTTGCTCTTCATTCTGGCAGGCAGGAGTTTCATAAGGATTAGGTTCATGTGCGCGGTCCAGTGGGAAGGAGTCTGAGTGTTGTCTGGCTTTCGGTAATAGTTGCGGTTATGTATGTATGTTTTGACAATAGTCTCCCCCTTATTTTGGCAGGCATGGGGATAGGGAGGGAGAAACCGAAGATAGAAAAGCCAATGCTATTGCGTAGGCGTTTACGAATCAATGAACATGGTGATGTGAACGGCATAGTATGCATACACAATATATATTCAGGCTTTGCATGAAATCTTCTCGCTCCTAGTATGTATATAGATAGCAGGCCAATAGTTTGGTTTTCTCAACACTCCCTCCCAGGCTACCAAGTCCAAAGTACTCTGAAGCAACGGGATGTTGTCATCATACGGAATCTGTCACAACTGTCAAGAGATATTGCGAGTGCAGAATGTGGTAAGAGAGAGTGAGTGTGTATATATATAGGCTTAAATGGTATCATAAAACTCTTTTAAAATGGCGTGTTCATCGCAAGGACCTGTCTCATTCATCAAAATCCCTCCCAACCGCTCGTTCCCTGGCCTTCTATAACCGATAAACACAACAATCCTTGGCCCATTCGTCAGATCTATTCCAGACATTTGCAATATTGGGAATAGTCGCTATGAGGACCCAGACATTTTCGCCATCGTAGAGCCTGTTGCGTGTGTGTGACTGCCCAGCAATATCCACACAATAAGAGCATTTCCTCCGCGTAAAACTCCGGCAACACCGGAAGCGATAAAATCCGCCACAAGCTGGCTTGTATCCAAGTAAGGTATCAATTCGTCGTATGATCAGATCGTAAAGAAAATGCCACCATCTAAAACGCCTCGAAATCATGCATTGTTTCGTTGAAGTGTTGTCGTCCTTAAACCACACGTCCTTGATGAGGTGAAACTTCCAAAACCTCCATGAGCACCATCAGTTCTGGTTGATGCTTTCGCACAAACTGTACGCTCTTGCAATTATAGACTCATCGTCAACCATTCCCATTCTTGAGGACCAGCAGAGCTACCAATCAAGGAGCTTGTTTGTCCACCAGACATACTGATCATGCCCGTGGCCGAGCCTAGCGTACTGGGTCGCTGGTTCAGGCTGAAGCTGCTGGCGGACATGCCACCAGGCAAGCTCTCGAGCCCAGTAGAGGAACTAAAGGGACGCGGTGCATCAATTGAGCTGGTCGAATCGGGGCTGTCAATATCCATTGATACCGGCACGTCTCCCCCAATGCTCTTACTGTGACGGCGTTGACGTTTTGAAGAAGCAGTTGCGGGACGCTGCACCGACATTGAGGAGGCACCAGGTCCTGGGCTGGTTTTAGGGGGCGCAGCTGCGATAGGAACAACTCCTTTGCCACCCACAGCACTGGAAGAGGGGCCTGGACCAGCGGGATAGCTGTTCGGGGTGCTTCCAGCAGTGTTGGCGCCTGATGTAGTACCGCTAACAGGGCTCTCAATGTCCTTGCTGCTTGCGGGTCGAGTGGGAGTAGGCGGTGTCGTTGCTTTCGGTGTCGGGTTGCTGCTGTTTGGTTTGGTGTTATTTGCTGTCGCGGTGGACATCGACAAAGTCGAATTCTTGCGAGAGTTCAGTGCACTGGCCGTCTTCTTAGACCGGGTGCTGCTGCCTCCGACTGGAACATTGGTTCCAGAACCACGATTCCGCTTTTTGATAACATCTGTCTTCAAGCTCAATGGTCTCACAACGCCGTGCAACTTCAGGAAAAGACCACAAGCGTTGCACAATGGCTGGCCTTCAGGGTTTCGTCTCCACAAAGGCGTTGTCTGAGTGAAACAGTTGGTGCACGTGGTCGGAGCATTTCCATCATTGCCATTGCCGGCGGCTGCCTGCAGATTACTTGTTGAGCCCTGCTTTGACATGGGGGGCGATGATGGTCTGCTCGGAGCCACGGACGAGAATCCCGACATGGTTCCGTTCGCATCGCCAGCAGGTGAGCTTTGCATTGACTGTGCAAGCTGCTCAAACCCATTCTGTTGTCCGCCAAAGTGGACTGGTGTGGAGGCGTTTCGCGGTAATTTAGGATGCTGTCTTTTAGGGTTTCCTCCCCTGAAAGATTGTGACTGAGATCGCTCGAGACCGTTCGATTCCCAGTCTCCGTTGTTATCGACAAAATCGGTCGTCGCCCCTCCGATCATCACTTGCTTACGAGTTGGTCCGCCGGGGAAACGAGCTGCTTGGGTGCTGAACTGGCCTGGGAGGCTTGCATCCCAGCCCATGGATCCTGACTCATCAAGAGATGCAGACATATCTTTTTGCATTGAAACATTGCGATCAGCAAATGCGTTGTTATCGTCATCATCGGAGTCAGCGCCGAAAGAAAACATGTTATCTTGTTGCATCTGCATTGTGGGTGAAGTGACGGGCTGGTCATTTTGGAACACCTGAGAAGGATCGATATGACCAAATGAACTAGGAGCAGTGCTGTATGCAGACATGGACTCTGATGCAGTTCCTGGGGCAGAGAACATAGTACTGCCACTGTTGCCGCTTGCGCCACCATACATGAACTGCTGGCTGAGCATGCTACCAATACTCTGCTGAAAGCCTTGAGCTTGAGGCCGTTGCGTTCGCGCATCCTGGGAGCCAAAATAAAATCCTTCCTGCTCAGGTACAGGATGAGGAGTCGAGACATTCGAGGGATATGCAGATGCAGGGGGTGAGTAAAAGTCGTTATTATTATTGCTGCTGTTGTTGTTCATAGACGCTGAGGGAACAGATGAATTGTGGTACATGCCGGAAAAAGGACCATGGGGTATCATAGGTGATGTCGAAGGAGAAAAGGAGAAATTCTGCTGGAAGTTTCCATTGTTGTTGACCATGGAATCATTTTCCATAAAAGTATCGAGGCCAAAGGGAACGCTGACACCGTTAGGCTGCTGAGGGATGCCGGTCTGGCTGGATTGATCTAAGGAATAGTCATGGAGCTCCGAATCAAGATCAAGATCATTCTGTGCAGCCGTGCTATTGACTGCTGGGACTTGTGGTGAGAAATCAGCAGGGCGCTTTCGAGTCTGTTTGCGAAAGTTAGCAGCGAGCGCGAAATAAGCGTGCTATCACATGCAAAATTGTGAGGAGCACACAGTTGAAAGTTTGCGACAGACGAGTGGGAACAGGCGCAACCAGTCACACAAAGAGGAGGGGCAATCAGAATCACTCACCCTACGGTCATCGATGCTGGTTTTTCTAAGATGGCGGTTCACGTAGTTGAACTCGCTACCCTGATTAACCTGGTGGAGTGGCTGGACGGGGACCGATTGTGGGACGAAAGTCTGGTGCGATGGCTCCTTGCGGGATTTGATGGGAATGGCCGATGCCATTGAACTGCCGGACCTGTCGTCGACCATTTTGTCGCCCTGGAGGGACACAAAGTTGACAGGCGAGCCAGAGTCCTCAGAAAAAATGAAGTCGTCAAGATTCATGGCATCAGGTTGAGCCAAATTGGTTTCAGAAGACTTCCGCAGCTGGGCAATGCCGCTGGGAGAGTTTTGCATCATTGGGCGTGCAAGCCTTCAAGCCCTGGTCAGCACGTCATGGATCGAAGGCAAGCGCGTGATCAAAACCACAAATGGTGTTGCAGCGATAAAAGGTGATTTACATACCGGTTGCTGGTTTCCATGTTCCTCCTTCTCCGAGCATCTGCCTCGTCTTGCTTCTGCTGCTGTTCCTCCTTGTGCCTGCGCATGCTGAGAGCCATCATACGCCAAGTTAGGTTCTCCATGCGATGCTGACTGGGAAGCTGCTGCTTGGTCCTCGCGAAGAATTTCCAGACCTGAGTCGCAAGCGGATCGTCTTGCTGCATCCTGTCGATACTGCGATCGGAGTCGGCCAGACCATTCTGAAGAAATGGGAAAAGAGGAGCGCCGCCCAGGCCCTGCCGGGCGAGGGAATAAGTGCTGGCCATGTCGGTCTTTTGCTCTTTGAAGCTGGCCGAGGCGTCACGAGAAATTGGGATGCGGTTCGACTGGCCGCTGCGCTGAGTGGGAGCGTGGTGAGCTGCAGCGGTGGGCCATGCACTTGGCCTTCTGGGAAAACGAAAGTCGTGCTCTGTTATTGTTGGATTCATGGTTAGAACAGGACTTGAGTTTGCGATTGAGACAGATTTGCTCATAGATGTGATATTGGAAAGTTTGTGGTGGAGCAAAAGTTGGACGGACTACAAAACTATGAAAGAGGGAAGAGAGTATGAGTGTGAGAGCGAGAGGCTGAGGTGACGAAGAAAGAGAAGGGCCCCCCACGTAGTGGCTTTAGTGGGAGGGTGTGAGAAAGTTTGGGTGTGGGTTACACTGCTGCTCCAGATGCCGCTCGACCTACTGGAGGTACAGTACAGTATGGGTAAGTTACAGAACCGAGCTGTAGCTGTAGCTGAGAGTGGTAGAGCCCTGAAGAGAAATCCAAGCTTACAGAGATCAGGGCAACCACCTCATCACACCCAAAAGCGGCCACCTCAGACCCGACTGGGATACACCAAGTTCCGGACCGGTGGGGTGTTTGTTTTTGGGGGGACCCTCCGGGGGCTTCAGTGGGCACCCAGGTTCAGTGTAAAGCGGGTGAGCGGGCGAGCGGGCGCTGTGTATAGAGAGAGAGAGAGAGAGAGAGAGAGAGAGGAACGATCGAAGATGAGAACGTACGTTGTGTTATGATGATGTATGTACTGTAAGTATCTATGTGCAGATGGGTGTTGTAAGGACTGGCTGATGCAAAGATGAGATGACGAGAAAGCCAAGAACGAACGCGTAGGGGGGAAAGGATGGGATACGGAGGGTTTTGAAAGTTGAGAGTTGAGTTAAGTCGTTGAGCCAAATCGAATCCGAAGTCTACAAAGACAATTCATTGAACCGATGGAGAGAAGGAAGACAGAGGGAACGAAGATGACTGGTTCGTTTATTTCCGTACAGAGTAATCGTTAGTGCCCCACGTACTGGTCTCAGCGGCGAACACATCGCACATTGACTCCCGAGAGACTCTGAATAGGACTAGACGAGGATGACTTTCACGGCTATTCGCCAAGACTTTCATCGTCTCGACAGATACTGTACCCATCACAGCGGATCCCGCCACAACAACTTAGGCCCGAATCGACAAAGATGAACTGTGACGGCTGAACTTGATGCGTGTTTTGTTTCCGCAAAAGAGTCACTGCTTGGGACGAGAGGAGAAGGGAGAGCCGCAATCGCATTAGCAGATTCAATCCAATCCATTCAAGTTTACAGCACTAGTAGATCCAGCACTGCGGTGGTACTAATTCCTATAATCGGACCTCCACGTTCCATCCATACATAAAGACCCATCAATTGCTTGTCCAGGTAAATAGCCAGGGCCACAGATGGTTGACGAGTGCTTCACATTTCAAGGGTCCAGGCCCATTTTCTGCGTGGTCGCGGCAGCGCCAACAGGGAGGGACGGATATTCACGCTTTTGTATGTATAAAGCTCCCTGCATGTGCAAATGACATCGTAAGGATCTAAATACCTGGTAACGCCGGATACTCGACGAGATATTCATTTTGTATTAACGGTGACGCAACGCTTGTGAGTCGTTGTATCGAGTATTGTTTTCTTTTCCAGATTTCGTAGTGATTACATATTAAATTTAGTATCCTTCAAACCCCTGTCAATCTTTTTATTGACCCTGAAAATCTGTCTGCGCGAGCTCGGCGAAACTTCCATCTCTGTTTTTCCCTCATGCCTCAACTTCCTCCGAGTCCGGAAGCGCCTTGCAGGCAGACGGGATAGTGCCTTCCGAATCAGTAAAGCTTCATAACTGGGATTAATGCTTAGAAGGAGCGCAGTTGCAGGCGTCGGCTTCATTCCCACTTCCCTCATGAGACCTCAACGTGAAGGGAAAATCTTCATGAAAGCCATCCTCATGTTGAAGCTACGAACCAAACATCATAGATGATCACCAACAACGACAAGCACAGGAAGATAGTTTACAGAGCTGACGAACCCCAGAACCATGACTGGACAGCGGTCACTACTGTTCGGGCAAAAACCGTCAACTTGGGACCCACGATGATGGGCTCAGTCAGGGCGTAAAGGGTCGAGAGACTGGCTTGTCAGTCGTGTTGATGACTGAGGGACGCTAGGCACTTCCGACCCAATGAACAATGAGTTTGAAGATCCAACCGCTCCTCTATTATACTACTCATACCAAAAAATACCAGCCAAGCGGATGCACTATCGACCAAGGCACGATCTATACCATAGTAAGGTTCCGCAACGCCTCAAGGTTCCGTTAGCCGCCTCAAGAATACAACCCGGCCGTTCTCGCAAACGTGGCAGCCTACGCTTAACTATATTCGTCTTGGCCAGTATTAACCCTCAACGGCCAGATATCGCATGTCGATATGTACTTTGGACTCTTCATCAATAAGGCCAACCCAAAATCCGAGTCATGACGCCCGTTTATGCTTCTACATGACCTATTCACGTCTGCTTCATATTAATTCCATTATGACTACCTGGGATCTATTGGATCATTTTACTAACAATACAGAGTACTATCAATGTCATAGATCTGTGAGTCCCTCTCAAGTTCGAAAGATGCCGAGGTATATCTTGCGACTTCGGACTATTGGTCAGTGGAGTTTCTTGTATCAACAGCGGTCGCTGTCCGTCTAGTACAGCACATCGAGTCTGTGGCAATTTGCCGCACCAGTCTCTCCATCTCATTCTTTGAGGCAACTTCAGAAATGGATATGGATATCAAGGAATGAGATGCTTGAATGTATCTGGAACCCTTCATCAAGGCAGACAGACCCACGACCGTGCGTGAGCTTGAGCTAGGGGTCGACTGGTGTGGAGCCATATCGCCAGCCGCTGCATACAATTCAGCCCAACAGGACGATTTCCAGGGTTCCTGGCTCCTGGCTCCTGGTCGCTGGTTGCTGTTTATGGGCGTGTATCCGTCACGGTGAAATACTGAAACTTTCGTCTTAGCCCCGATACCTCGGCTTCTCGCAATGAACCTTCGCGAGTGAGGAAGGATAAGCCAGACAAACAACTAATCCTCCCGTGATGGCTGCCACCTACAAACACTCAAAGCTAGAGGCTCTCCATCAGCACATGCCGTCGGTGTATCCATCAATATGCTCATTGGACGAGGCAGTGCAATTGCGATTGCGGCTCCGAGACTCTAAAATTTGATGGTCCTTCGTTCTGGAAACTTGTGCATCGCGTAATACACCAACAAGCAGAGTCTGGGAACACGGAGCTGGGGGAGCTGGGGAATTGGAGCACAAGCCCAGCTCCGCTGTACTATCATTTCGAGGCGGAGAACTCTGGGGATTGTGTATCGTTTCCCTTTCGATTCCCAAGGAAGCACACGACTACCAACAATCGTCCAAGGTCTTTGGGTTCGAATAAGACGGCAAGGTTCTTACATGGCAGATGATTTCCGCGTCCATCGAGTCTGACATCCTTTCATGTTTTTCCTTGTTGGGGGGCTCAAGAATCAAGCATACGGCATGTTCACTGCCACTTTTTGTTCTTCTCATACGACAGAACTGGACGGTCAGGCGACACCATGACTGTTGGCTTGCATACCAGTGTATTAAGGTGGTGCTCGCTATTGGCTTTAGCTAACCTGTTTCTTTTGATATCCCAATTTCTGAGGTTTGAGTGTCTAATAGATTCGATTTTCATTAGAAGATTCAAATATTCAAGGCATGCATTAGCCGACAGAAGTAGGCAAAGGCAACCCCTGGCTATATACAGATGCTTATTTTAGCCGCATATGTATATCCCGGCGAGCTGCACGACGACGTTCGACGGTTCGAGACAATCAACATTGAATGGCAGTTTTCGACGTTGGTGGAGTGCAACACCTTCACTCACAGCACTTGCATCGACCCCCACTTGCTACCCACGAGCTGGCAGGGGTAATGGCGGGCGGGCTAGGAGGGTTAGGGGTGCCCTGCTAGTGGTCCTTGGGCAGCACGCGTGGTCGTTCCGACATCTTCCATCGTCATCAACAAGACAATAAGAGTCTTTGTAACAGATGAGGACAGGCCAGTGGTGGTAGTTGCCGAAGTAGATACAAAAATCTATTTTCGTCGCATCATGGCATCACGAGACAAAACTACGAAGCATCAGTCGGATCTGGTCACCTTAAGATCCCTCAAATATCGCGACTGAGCTTCGAAGACCTCTTAGTTCCGGGTAATAAATTAACTCTGATAGAAAAACATTCTATTTGGACGAGATCAAATAATAACACCGAAAGCAAATTCCATTGTCTCTCGGGCCGGGAACATGGGTAAACAGGAAACCCTTGTCGCCTCTCGGAACCTCGTTCCTGTTGATGGCTTGCAACTACTCGGCTGTGAGAGGCTCGTGTTCACGTTGCGCCCGCAAATGATTCAATACTGCACTAGACGACTGAGCATGGTGTCAGCGGCTTAACCACCCATGAGAGGGCTACAGTGGATTCGGCTTTTAGCCTGTTGCTCAAATAAACCCACTAGTCAATAACGAATGTCTGCACCAGCTGGAAAAACAAAGATCCAAATCTCAAACGGCTGTTACAGAAGCTTGAAACCTCGAAGAACCTTTCTCAGCGTATTAGGCTGACCAGCTCCTCTACCAATTCCACGCTCAGAAATCGTAGCACTCATAAGTGCCTGACTCGGACAGAGACAGGATCCGTCAACGGCAAGCGCATACAGTATTAAAGAAGATGATCAATTAAGATGTTACACCTGAATTAATAAACCACATATGTCGAATGGCCTCCAAGAGGACTAGATTTCTTAGCGCCAGTTTGCCTTGACAAAGGCGACGAGCGTCTGGGGAGTCGTGCCGGGAATATGTTTCCGTCGAGCCTGGACCGATTCAGACGGTTCATAGGCATCGAGTTCCTGTGCAGTTCTCCGCTTTCTGGCATGAAAGGAAGCATGTGTCGATGCAATTCAACGACGACAGCGGGAACAAGCTCGATGGATATTGCTTTCCCCCACAAGCCGCTCAGCCTGGCAGGCTGGTGGTTCAGGGATAACAGGACCGGAAGAGCTTCAACGGGAAAGCCGGTGGCTAAGAAGAGCAAATCAAGCTTCTTGTCTAGTGGGTAATACGATCTGTAACATGTTCAAGGACAGACAATTTGGAAAAGAAGCTCTTGAGCGGATCTTGCACAAGAGCTCCGAGTGTCGCCCCACTATGGCGGTGTGGGCCAAAGATAGAGACAGATATTAATCTGTCATGCCTGCTGGTGTCCCCAGACATTAGGAGTGGACTGACCGATTAGATCTCTCAGCGCCAGTCTTGAACGCCCGCAACAGCCTCCTAGCCCGCAAATCAACATGTGAGATGCCCTTGAGCGGCAGAAACCAACAAGGAAAGGAACCACCAAACCTGTCGTGGGCCATTTGCTACGGTCCACCGGCATGGCAATTCTCTAGCTTCGGCCAAATCCCCGCGAGGCGCCTATCAACAGAGACAATGCAATTTGAAGGACGAATGCTGCCTCGGTGCAAATTCACTGTTTGAGTCCTCGGGACCGGACTCTTGCTTCTTGGCATCTGGTGGGAATAGATTTGGGAATCAACTTCAATATTGCTTTGCCTCAAGGTGGGGGTTCCCATTTGCAGTTGCAGTTGCAGTTGCGGTATCAGTTGGGGGTCAAGGGGCAAGAAGCATGAGTTCAGCACTCCAGACGAAACCATGTTATCTCCTATCTCAAGAGACATGCTGCTCGGCTGACCGTGGCGTTTAAGGCTGCGATCATCAGGCAAGGGTTGGTCACACACAGGCGAAATGGGCCAAGGTGCGCTCGCTCATCTCAGCGGACTGCAAGAATCTCGCCGATGAGAACACTAAATGGAGGTTTGGCATGAGCTCACCTTTTGCTATCCCCGGGCTACCTGATGCCAGCAGGGCTCTCTAATGACTGGTCCGTATCTTCTCCCAGTCTTGAGCAAAAGTCTCCAGAACTTGGACTTACAAAATCCGGGGCCCTCGGGTCTTTATGTGTTATCTCTAGCACGTATCAATGCGAGTCATCTCTGCATTCCCATGTGGCTGTCAAACCCCCGTCGCTTCTCAAAAGTCCTCGAGGCTGGAGATTAGATAGCCATGCTCCCAATCACGAATGTGCCTGACTATGTGTATGGTTATATCAGTCCGGAGATGCACTATCCACATTACAGAAGAAACGGCCGCATATCAGTCCAAGGCCGTTACTCTCTGTAACCTTATCTCAACGCCATCACCCTGCATATCTGTGATACCATAGCCTTAAATGCGTCGCTGCTGCTGCTTTGTCAACTCTACTGGAAAGACTGTTGGAAGGACTCTGGTCGTATTTCTATTTTCGTTGTCAAAGAAAGAAACTCGAAACGTCTATGAGCCTACTTTCCCAGAGGTTAATGCATGCAATCAGGATCGTAGCCGTTCTTTGTTCTTCCCAAGTATATATGGGCCCGAATCCTTTGTTCAACGAGATCGATCGAGACATGAAACATGACTCTAGACTTGACTTCTTTGAACAGTGCTTGAAACAACTGTATATCCCGGTACGATGCGAACGAAACATCTCGTAAAATGAAACAACAAAGCACCGTCGAGATGGCCTCCCGAGGCAGGCCCGATCACGAGTGAGACTCTTTGTCAACCCAGCCGAGATGATACTATTCTTGCAATGCTTTCAACTCAGGAACGAAAACTCTCGAAGACACGATGCTCTGCCGATGGCTTATAGACCAGCTAACCCCATGGCTCAAGGGGCGTTCAAGATGGTGTTGAAGCATAACGATCGCACGAACAACTATAATGAACATGAACTCTTGGATACAGTTCCCAGTATACCTGCTTGTGGCCCTCATCACCCGATATGTGAAAGCGAGGCCGATAGGTACCGGAGAATCAGGGTTGAGCAAGGAAGACACCGAGTCACTGGTATATCATATACTGGAAAGCTCTAAACTCTACAAAGATGAGAGAGGAAAGGACGAAGACATCTCGCCCGACGACTACTTCAAAGAGCATGCAAGCAGTGGGGCCGAGAAGGGTGCCATTGTTGGAGGAACCGTCGCTGGTGGGATCATCTTGGCCATAACGGTGTTTGTCGGGACTCTCATCTGCAAGCAATGCCTTACTTGTCGACGACAGCATAATGGGCAAGCCAGTACTAGGGCACCGGCATGTCGAAAAACTCCAGGACCAGGGGCAGCATCTGGCAGCTCGACTCGTGGCTCATGGCGCCACACATTCAATCACAGGATATCAGTCGAGGACTCAGACTTTGTGTACTCGCAAAGATCTTTCGGAAACGCTGCCGCTGCCACTGAGGTCGAGATTACCTCGGCTCGACCTATTCCTCTACCAACAATACCAGCTAAAGCTGCCCAGATGCTAGGAGTTAAGAATACCGAGTCAACAACACCTCTGGCAAGGACACCTCTACCATCGCCGTGTTTGCCAATTAAACATCTGTCACAGAACTCCATGCCAACTCCTCTGGTTCAGGGTCCTTTGCCGCAGAATCCTCTGCAACAACACCCTCCACCACAAGGTCCTCTGCCGGCGACACCTACCCCTAGACCACCTACTGTAAAAGAGCCTGGATCGCCGGGCGGGCATCGAGATCGTACATCATCCAGCTGCACGATGAGCACCCTCGGAATGGAACTACTCCATGATGCGATGCAGCCCTTGCCATCAGCCAAATTCAGCCCGCCTCCTGATGAGGTAACTTTTTCTCGACCGCCTCCACCCATCTCAAAGACGAAGAACCCGCCTCCCGTTGCAATGAACAACATGAAGAGCCAGAAGAGGGCACCAAGTAGAAGGTATTTTGTGCCTCTGTTCAAGAACAATGGGCAGCTGCCGACTCCAACTTCGCCAGATGAGGGACTGCCTTCAGCAGCAGAGATAAGGGAGGAAGCAGAGACAATTGCAAAAGCCGAGGCGGAGACAGTCTTACGGGATTCTTCAAGGGCGGGGTTATTCTCTCTTGGGGATAATAAGATATGAGCTTTGCAGGTCGAGGCTTGGTTGAGTTCGCAGCATATTCCGAATGTTTCTCTAAGCTTGTATAATTGTTTCGGTCCACATCCATTGATCTAGCATTACATATACCATATATTTCAAGTTTCTATTTACTCATTCCTTAACTAATCACATCACACAACTGAAGTCGCTGTTCGTCGTACTCCTCAGGCTCTCTCTTCAATCTTGCCTGCTCCTAGGCTTCCAATGTCTCCTATGCAGGTCCTTGTGAGCGGCAGGGCAGCCAACGTACCGGTCGATATTAGCCGCCTGTTCGAGATCCCGCCTGTACCGCAACTACCCATGGTCTAGTCTATATATCTTGGTCATTCTCTGTATATTCCATACCCATTTATCATTTATCTGGGTGAACCTAACCGCTCCCTCAAGCAAGGTTATGAGCAAGATGAACGACCCGCAAGGATATATGCCTATTTCAAAACATATTCCTAGGTTTCTCCTGTTCTAGCAAAAGGGGTATTTCAAAGATAAGCATTTCATAGTAAGGCAGAATTCGCATTTGTCATCTGCTCTTCACGTCCTATGCAGGCTGTGTTCGAGGAACTATGCTTCTCAATCTTCAAATGACCTCGAGGCCAACCAATTAACAATCTCCTCTGAATACAATAGAGCTTACTTGGATCAATCTTCTTGGGGTATATTATTGCTGATGTGAGCTGGGCTGCGCAATAGTTGCTGCCGGCTATGCTTATTCAAATCATCGAAAACAACACCTTTTATCTACAACTATCCTATGTATGTGAACATACCAGCTTTCCCGACATCGATAGATAACTCAAAACTTTAGGCAACTTGTCTTTTATGCTTTGACTGTGAAGTGATGTTTCAGACTAGAACTGGGTAATATATGAATATGGAGTTCTTGACTAGAGATAGGATCTTGACAGAATATCGGCCACAGCTCCGCAATCGCTCTGCGAAGTCAACTTTCTTAACAATTAACTATCAGCAACCCAGTAATTGCAAGTTATCGGTGAAAGTGTGATCGCACTTCTGTGTCATCATGACTGGTTAACATCTTCGGCCTTCCAGGCCAAAGATCACACCTTCATCAAAGCAATCGCCGACGACAACATCACAGAACACCTTCCGAGTTGCCAAACATGAGTTGGCTTAAACCCAAATTACCTATGTAATACATAAACGCCTAGCATGTTGGTTCAGTCAATGGGCGATGCTCGCCCGGCCGCTTAGATGGGCCACTCAGCCACATACCCTCCAACAACTGGATAAAAGGTCGACGCTGGAGGCCGGCCGTTACTACCATGGGATTTAGAACTTACCAGGAGAGAATTTATAATGATCTCGAGGTAAAACAAAAAGTGCCTTGTTGCCTACTGGGCCAAGATCATACGTTAAACATGAGGAGGCCTCACTATATCCTCAGTATATAGTCTCGCCAACTCTATAGCTCAACTGACTTAGACAGAGCCCAGACAGCCAACTCTAGGTCCATATCACTGGCAGTTCAAGCCAATATCAGACCATTTATTATTTGGAAAAAGGGTTTTAATCAATCCCTTAATAACTTCCTTTCCTAACCTCGCCAACCACAATATGCTATACAAAACTTCTTCCATTGTTACTACTCTACTGAACCCTTCCCAACACACGCATACTATATTTAGGTTAGGTGAACCCCTACGGTCTTGGTCTCCTATTGCCCAAGCCGCGTTCGGAAATCCTGTCGATGCTCCCCTTCTCAGAACATGGATGTGTGTTCAGGCAGTCAACCAGATGATTCTGGCAGCATGTGCGCCAGAGCACCCGATATGCCGTTAACAACTTTTGAAAGCCGGCGATCGTCTCTGCAGACGCATATCAGACATTATGAATGGATACCTACGCCATATATCTCTTTTACCACCTCACCAGCTGCACTTGAAAACATGGCCAACTTCAGAAAGTCAATCCGGGGGCGTGCACATCAAATGATCACGGTAGTTGACCCAGCAGTCCGCCTCGAGGCAGAGTGGCCTATTATTCGCTATAGTGATGAGAGAACGCACTACAATCTTGAGATTCCTTACGGCCTACCAGACTAGGAACTCAATCATCACTATCTATGCCTGTGGAAAGTTGAGGCCGACGAAATTGTCGCGCATTTTTACTGGGACGAGTTGTCTTCGAATCCTCACTGGTACGATGATATTATCATGCCAGCGTTCGGGAGGTTCCGTAAAGAGAGACGAAACGGACAGCAGGAACCAGTGGAAGATCAGGTTGAGGGTCTCTCAGCCACTATTGAGACCCTAGAATGTAAGATCTGTCAAAGTGCTGTTCTATAAGAGAGTTGACTGATATCATTAGTGAATGGATCTTCATGTACGAGTTCGTCGACTCCTTCGGGTCACGAGAAACGTGATTTCCAGGATCCCGACGAGGCTGATGAAAGCAAATCTCTAGATGGCAATGTTCGGTCCCTGTTATGAAGCTAAGCTGATGGCTAGAACTCGGGATCTTCGTGCTATAGTTGAGGATGGTTTCTAGTATATGTGATTTCTGTTTGGGATGTAGTTGATGTTTTTTATTGAATGTTTGAGATAGGTAGTAGGCATATATAGTCACATATTTCACCGCTGTAGTTAGGCGAATATCAGTATGAAACGTGAGGAGTCAGTGCCTTGTGTTTGGCGATGTTCATCACTTTCCGCACCCTACAGCAACACTAGATTCCACTTTACCATTTTGAAGAACATCTCGTAACTAGGCCTAGCAGTTACAGGTCACAAAGGTCTGTAATGGTATTTTTCTACTTACTGAGTACGTACTGTAATATAGCTACTCTAATTAGCTTCCAGAATATCGCCATCTAGCCTATAAGAGTTTAATGTGACTAGTATGTCGCAAAACTAGCAAAACAGACCGATCTGTAACGAGTAGTTGAAATCATGAGTCATGTACTGAGAAGATCACTTAAACCCGGCGTGTTCCCGATCACACGCCCTTGGAGCCCATTCGAGTGCTTAGACTGTGTGGCACATCTTTCATCACAGACTCACAGTGAATAAGAGCAGCAGCCAAAATTAAGGATCAAAGTATAATGTGTAATGGGGTATTATTCCAAATATGCTCACAATAACAAACAAGTAAACCATGAATACCGGGCATCTCCTCGTAATGCCACCCTCTTCCCCCTATTGCCTAAACCCTTCCCGGTTGTATATGATCCGCCTCTTCCGACAAGACATTTGTGAAAACGTCGTTGATATGAATAATGTGCAAGATATGACTATATCGCGTCAATGTCACCTCCTGCAGCAGAAAAAACGCCTTCGCAAGTGAAGCATCTACCAGATGCTGCATATTCAAATGAATGAAGTGCCCCTGCAGATGCAAAGCTCCCTCCCGTGTTAGTTGTTTACTTGGTTTTGTACCACGTTGTTACAAATTAGCGGTCGTTCCTCGAAAAATGATGCCCCTCTATAACCGGAGGCAACAAGAGCGTCTAGCCGTAAAACATGACCGAACGCCATAATGAATTAAGTAGAGAGGCCGTTTCTCATCGTCCATGCGTTGCTGCTATCGCCGTGCCTGGTTCGAGCTGATCCATCCTGGAATGTGGTTGTTCACCAGCTACCAACCAAGGTGGTGCCAGCGAATGCCGGACAAAGCAGGCTGGTAACACAGGAAGCGTTTGGTATTCGCTCCTTGGATGCAGTCTCTTCGTATGATCGAGCCCAATAAACCGAGGCGTTGGTGTGCAATTTGTCGACTGGCTATTGGCCTTTCGACTCTGGTACGCAAATGGCCTGCTTTGAGCCACCATCCTCTTCTAACCGATGACAACTCGTGCGCCTTCCTTGCCCAACACGCCCCTTTCTTTTGGTTTAGGGCTATTTGTACGACCCTTCTTGCTCTTGAGAAATCCAAACATACCACCGGAGCCTTCACTCTTGCCATCGGCAATATTGTTAGCATCTGTAGGCAAGGTTGCGTCCTGGCGAGCTAATTCGGACCAGCTTCCACTGCCGTCAAGGGTCACCTGAACACCTCCAGTAGGACTTGTCATCCGCTGGCCAGCAACAATGGGAACATGGCGAGCTCGGAAATCATTTTGCAGCGGAGGCGGTGGAGCAGGGCGTACAGGGCGTCCCTGTCGACTTTCGTTGCTGGTACTTGGGTTAAGAGGTGACGACTGATAACCTCCGTTAACTGCGGGCATGGGCGTCGCTTCATCCGTTGTGATGGCCTGGGGAGCGTTGTCCGAATCGTTGAGAGCCTCCGGATTGGCATCAGTACCTTCGGTGATTCTGTACAAATTAGCAAAGGCAAAATCATGGTAATGAGTCAGCAGGGTAGCATACCGTTTATAAGCAGCCACTGTGTAGTCGAACGGTTTGAAGTCTGACTCGATCATGCGATACAGCTCGTCCTCTCGGATTTCCTTCTCGGTTGCGTCGTCCTTTAGACGCTCTCGTGGCTTCTGGCGTCTTGCGCGAGCTTCGAGCGGAGCCTCCTCCAGTAGTAACTCTTCGAGGTCGTAAGTAGCATCGAAATTCGTCTTCTCGGACGAGGGAACAAAAATAGGCTCGATTCGCTTAAGTTCGAGCAGCTCGAAGTCAAAGCATTTGAAGAATTCGTTCTGGGTAAAGCTCTCCCATGTTGATCCCATTCGAGTTTCGCGGTTCGGGTCGAGAGCGGAGCCGATTGAGTAGAGGCAAGAGAGGGAAACAGGTGGCTGCGTTACGGGGTACTTGGGAGAGGCTGCTTGGATCTGTTGGCTAAGTGATCCTTCTGAACCACCTTCAAATGGCCGCTGAATCGGATTAGCACACATGCAGGATCAAGGTGGTTTGGCAAGCACGTACCTTGTTATAGATACACTCGTAGAACAAGACACCTAGAGACCACCAATCTGCCCGCACATCGTATCCTTTACCTGCGTAAACTTCGGGGGCGAGATAAGCCAATGTGCCGGACTTGCTAGTAAGTGTCCTGCCAGGAACGACATCGGAGGCAACATTCTGGTTTGGTTAGTTTTGGCTGCATGTAAAGGTTGTAGAACATACAAAATCGGTCAAATGGACGTGGCCATCCGCATCGAGTAGAACATTGTCGGGCTTGATATCTCGATGGATGATATTCTGAGCGTGGACATATCGTAAAGCACAGCCAAGCTCCGCAATCCAGAATCTAACGGCCTCTTCGGTAAAGGTCTTTCTCGAAATATGGAATCGCAAATCTCCGCCAGTCATAAGATCAACCACCAGATACCTGTTATCGCATGTGAGCCAAAGTTAGGCGGTGTGGACTGTGGGAGGGCGTACATGTATTCAATATCCTGGAAACTGTATCTCAAGTTGCAAATGAAAGGATGGTTGACATATTCTAGCATTCGGCGTTCGCGGATAATGTTGCGCACGCTCTCAGATCGCACGACTGCAGGATTCATAACGATTAGCACGGTACCACAGAGATTATACCAAATCCTATCTGGTTGGCAAATGTCGCCGATAAAAGTAGTACATGGATCAAGTCCTTGGCTTCAGAGCCAAGGTTATGACCAGCAGAAAGCAACCGTAACATACCTTCATCTTTTCTGATGTATTTGAGAGCAAAGGACAAGTTTGTATCCTTTCGCTCAACAATTCGCACCTTTCCAAAGGCACCTCGGCCGACGACGCGCAACAGACGAAAATGATTTAGGTTCACTAAAAAGAAGTTGTTAGCTTAATACACAGCCCATGTTTTCACGGAACATTGATTAAATCAAAATATGCCATGCTGCGAATACAAAATGCTGGCGGCCGAGAGCGGGCGGGTGGAGGTTGCATGATACACGTGGGAGACAGGGTGACGCCAAGTAGCATGCGGCTGAACGATAGCAAATAGCATGCAAGATGACGAGAATCGAGATGAACCAATGGCGAGATAGATCGGGGAGGCGAACGAGGGCAGAATGAAGATAAAGGAAGCTGTTGAGCTGAGCTCCTTAACGTACCTTCGCCGTTCAGGTCGACGGGCTTTCCTTGGCCATTGCCCATCGCGAGGGAATCGATATGGTGGACGACGTTGAATTATCGTGAAAGATAGCAAAGTCCCATGCTGAGTCTCGAGTCTAAGGAATGGAACGAGGGTGGAGTCGGAGCGCCGTGGCAGTATCTCGCAGGGCACTGTCTGTTGCGGTGTATGGCGTGGAATTGAAAACTCGATTTGTGACAGCGGTTTCGATGATGGTGACGGTAGTGATGATGATGATGATGGCAAAGGACCAGAGTTGCAGGGGTACAGCAACAGAAGCAAATGTAGCTCAAAAGTCAACGAAGCAAGACGAGGCTTGGCTTGGCTGGGTTTGGTTTGGCCGGGCGCTTGCGAAGTTGATTCGAATCGGGACGCGGACGGAGCAGGGTCTGGACCTTAGCGGGCGGCGCAAAGCATGGGAGGCGAGAATCGGATTTTTTTGCAGTGCAGTTCCAGTTCAGAGACGTCGTTCGGAGGTTGGTGGCGGCGGGAAGGTCGAGGGGGCGGCGTGCGACTTTGGACCGACTTTCTCGGGGAAGAGAGAGGGGAGAGACGACCTTTTGAGGGGGAGAAAAGGAGGAGGTCCGGCGAAGAGGGGGCTTGTGGAGGCGTTTCGAGGCGTGGGATGTCAAAGTGCTCTAGTTCTAGTTCCAGCTGATGTGCCTAGACTAGGCTTGTAAAAATTGTACTGTAGGTGAAGTAAAGTACGGCAGTGGAAAAGAAATGATCTAATATGGACAATGGCGACGATACCTCAGGGTAAAGACCTTGACTAAGTACGGTAGGTAGGTAGGTTGGATGGATGAGAAGAGGAAGAGTCAATGGAACAAATGTGCATGGAAGGGAAGGTCTGGGTAGGTAGGAGCCAGTATTAATCAATGTGAGGTGCCGTGGCTCAGTATAGCGGTAGCGGGCAGCTGTACTAAATGAACTGGAAGGGAGAGGGGGTCCCTTGTTTGGAGGGTGTCCATGAACTGTTCTTTGCCCACCTGATGATGCACGTTAATCTCTAAGTTGTCGAATCAATAACGATGCCTGCTGCAGATACAGAAAGAAAAGGGCAATCAGAACAGAGCCACACCGTCGAACAAAGAACGAAATCAACTAATGATAATGATGCCACTCTGAGCCTACCGAGCGTACATATCAGGTCTGTACGCCGCCCATATTGTCTGTACCTGTACCTCAACTCAACGCTGCCCTGAGGACAGGAGTGCAATGCAGTACGACTGACCTCATGGTCTGTGCCTATTAGTTCCGTCTTTCTGTGGCCTGTTGTCTGTCTGTCTGTATCTTCCCAGTTCCCTTGCAATCCAATGTAAGAGAGCACGGACAACTGCATCCGTTGGCAGGGATCCAGAGTAGTCAGAAAGCTAAGAGACGGAGTACAGCACGAAAGAGGTCAGAAAGCCACGTCCAGAAGAGCAGTGATTGTCGTCGTTCTGCTCGCTTGTCAGACATTAGCTCTGCCTAACTCTCGACATATATCTGGTATATCAACGGGGGAACAGGGGGTTTCGAGCCAAGATGCTAGCTTATCAACGGAAGAGGAATTTCTGTCGTCTGGTGTAGGACGTAGGACAGACTACTCGACTTGACTCGACTTAGTTGCGGCTTATTACCTACTAACAGTTGAGGACATGCACCAACTTATCACCCGATGTTTGCTATGACTAGTATAACACAGTTCTGCACTGCAAGGTACCAGAACCAGCAATTACCATTACGGCACACGTAGAACCAAGTGTATGCTAACCTGCTAAAAGAGGACCAGTGCCAGTCCAGCCACTGGATCGTTGGCAACATGGGGATGGAATGGCCTGGCTTGGCTTATGGGATCCAATGGCATGAGGATTTGACAATGACAAGAGAGATAAATCGTAGTCCATCAGATAAGAAGCTAATGAATGAATTCAGTCAGATTAGAGTCTAGCTACCAACACGGAGGCTGAAGTTGTCCATCTCATATAGCATGCTTATGTGTTGAGGTTATCTATTCTTCAACACTCATGGCCAATCTTCCCTCAACCAACTCTATCTCCCACGTCGCCAACGATGCCGTTGTTGCATTGCATGGGTGAATTCTCTCTCTCTGTGTCTCTCTCACTATTCCCATTTTTGTGGTCGGCTGGCTCAGAGTTGAGTTCATTCATCTGGCCCCAGACCACGACAAGGGTCCTGACTCTTGTAAAGAGCCAAACAAGACAAGGGACTGTATGTACGACTTACCCTGGTTCCACTGCCGCTCAAAGGTGGGTGGGAGAAACGTCCCTAGGTGCAGCAGCGTTGTTCTTCAATGCAACTATGATGCAGATGTCCTATACCGCCAAAGATCAACAACACTTCGTTCTCCTTTTTTTCTCGTTCTCTTTTGGACAAGTAGAAACACACAGTTTCACTCTCATATTGTTTTTATTGTTTCAGGAAGCCACCCGCAGCCGGCATGTTCAATCCCTAGGGTTGCCGCTTACTACCTTGCCTGCCCATGACATTATATTACATCTCCTCTTGAGTTCGGCGTGTCCGAAGGGGTAGTGCTTGTGGATAGGTAGGTGGCGCGTGGCGGAGACCAGTCTAACCACTGATCAGCTTGACAACTCGACTAAGGCCAGACCATTTCGTGCCCCCCGTACCTACAATATCGCAAGTACCTCTCGACACGTGCCTCACGATACAAACCTTCTGACACTATCGCCGAGGCGAATCAGCGGCCGGGAGTGTGAGAATCCCTTGATTCTCGCCGAACTCATGGCTGAGATCTACATGTTGATACATGCTAATGTTGTCTTGGCGGTCTTTTACTTAAACTTTCTCGCTTATTGGCCAATTGGCTAGTTTGTTTAATCGTGTCGACAACAAACATCGTTGTATAATCCGGATATGGCATTCGGATGGTCGAAGCTCTCGGATTCAAAACTTCCATTGCAGCTCATGTTGACACCGTATTGGCTCCTGAGAAAATTACAATTGGGCAGCTGAGAGATCTACTCCGCCTCAGCTCAAGCTCAAATTTGAACCTCGGATTTACGGAATGGCTAAGCTTATTGGAGAAGCATCCCCTTTCTGCCTGGATTCAATACTCTAGTGATCATCTCCAATGTTTGAGCCCTTGATGCTTCGTGGCGCAAAACCAATAAGGGGACCGTGACCAACAACAACAGAAACCCGACAAAGGCCGGCCAGGTAAGCCGCACTGACTAGGAAGAAGCTGACACACGACGATCAAACCATTTCCTCTGTTAGGGACTGATGGAGACGTAGATGTGGAGTTCTTGTTGGTCGCGGAGTTGACAGGCTAGACAGGGTCGTTCAACACTGTTACTGACCGACCATCCAGCTAACCAGCAGCAACGTATCTATCCAGCCCGTTGGTCCTCAGATCTCACCCGCGGGCCCCTGCATGAATAAGAGCGACTACTGTCTGTTTGCTTCAGTCAGGCCGGTCTGGCTGCGTTTGTGTGACCCTAGCATCGTTCTGGAAGGCTTCTCTGGTTGCACATGTCAATAACAAACGTCGGTCCAGTTCTGCATATGCAGAAGCCCTTCGAATTGGATTTGGATTTGGATTTGGATTTGGATTTCAGCAAACCCCGTTCATATGCAGATAAGCGACGGAGATGCCCGTAGTCGACATGCCGTGTCAAGGGACTCTGTGGCGTCCCTCATGACTTATTAACCAAGCAGCCAAACCAACCCCAGTGTGACCTGCCGCGTTCCGATGTCCATAGACCGGCTTTGCTTGCCCCGTTGGGACTGATGCCTTTAACCACTTACTCCCATATAATCCATACCTAGTGGTGTTAATATATAGGAGCTGAATACAGCTATCTGGAAGCTTTAAGAGGTCGAAAAAAATAGGGTTCTGTAGTATCACAATGTCCTGATACGTAGGTGTAAATTAACACATATCTCACCTCACTTATACTGATCTATTGCCAAGGTGTTTAGATTGCATTGGATGCAACGGTTGCCAATTACACCAAGAAAAAAACAAAGAAACACATGCAGCACCAACACTTGTACCTGTACCACCCTGGTCCAGCTCACAACGGCGCCGCCTCTTTGACGCAGGGCAACCAACCAATTTCATTTTCCGGCAGCCGTATCAAGATCCAAAAGATCCATACATTAGCTACGAACTCAATCTCAATGATGGAGGTGCCTCAACCGTGTCTCATGGCCTGTAACCTCGGCATTACCTGTCTTATGTTCCTGTGTTCCAGCCTCTGAACGTCATAGCAGTCGCAAGGCTGCCAGAGACGTTCGTGTAGCCCCCCTGCCCCTGATGCCCCCGTTCCAGATGCCGACCCATGCTTGCTGATCCTCCTATTCTTTGACACCGCAACCGTTTTCTTTTCCTTTCATCTTGGTTCAACCTAACCTTTGTCATGATTGCGTATCAATACGAAAAATTACAAACGAAGCAATTTCAAAGTCACTGCATGAACACGTCTGAAGCTGATACTCGCTTACGGTGATAGACATCTCCTAACAAATCCTCAAACAAGGTTTATCCCCAAGCAATCCTTCAACATGAACAAGGGTTATCCCTCTTCCACCAAGATCAACCTTCATCACATCAACAAACGGGTCTGGTTTGATATACGGATACCACGTGCATTTTTGGTTTCTACCAAGAAAATTAACTTGTTCTAGAACAAAAGCTTTACAGCGTTAGTGGCTGGGAAAACGCCTCTCGGGCAGTGCCGCGGCCGGCCGAGAAGCATTTGATATTGAATACTGGCAAAGTCTGGCATAGACAAAGAACCGTTTCTCCGATAAGATATTCTTTCTCCGGTTGAAAAAGATTTGATATGGATCTATTATCCCCATCAAGGTGTCTTGATCCGGTTTGCCGTCGATCTAACAGTTGAGGCGCAACGCCATCTTTGTCGGCTTTCTTGAATCGGTTTCTCATAGTTTGTTGAGTTCTCCATGCACGATGCACTTGCTTTCATCATAATCATACGTTTTGTGATCTAGAATTGGAAGAACGAATAAGCGCCCGAGTCAATAGCTATAAATGTATTCAGCCATAATGACTCTTGTAGTTTGGTAAGTCTGATTAATTGAGCGAGTGACATATTGTATCTACTAGGTAGTTCTAGCTTTTGTATCGATCTCAACATGACATGATGTTGGCTGAAAGCTTGAACTAATACCGCAATATGCCAAACCTTACGTTTCTAGAGTTGTATTCGTATTCTTTGATTAGGACAGACCAGCTATTCTTCAACTGACCCAAGCAGAGGGCGATCTCGTTTCAGTCGTTAACTTTATTCTGTAGTGTCGACTGTCATCCTGAGTAAACGAAATTCAACAGTCAAAGTTTTGCAGTATCCCAACGTTTTCCATGCTGGTGTTCATTGCTCATGTCGTTTACCGAGCTCTTTAGTAGCATCGTAGGGTCGTGACGGTAGGATTGATAACGTAACGAGCAAGTTACCGACAGACTCTGTCGATATTGGCGAGAATTTTGATCTCATCATGCCGCCTCTAGGATTTCAGAGCGAGTGCTCCCATCCTGCTCAACTTATGGCCAGAAAGCTCTCTAACACCGTTGCCATACCACACCTATACTGATGACCATAACATCAAATTGCAAGAAGAACGTTAGGAATTTGTTTCATGTTCATTATGGATATGACCACAAGAAGTTTAGGGTAACTTGCCTAACAAAACAATGACGATTGAAAAGGCTTAGAAGATGATGTTCGATGACGTAGTTCAAATAACATCACTTCAACACGAACTGCTCTGGAAGCTCAAAACTTGCCAATTGCACCATTGAATTGCTTCAAACAAGAACTTTAATCACTCAGAATACTCTCCCAAACATCAATTGTTATCTCAAAACCACACATCTCTCATCCATTCATCCTTCGCCATCATGTCTCTCTTCCGCAACATCCTCCGTACTACCGCAACCACCATCCGCCCTCTCCACACAACAACACGCATGCAAATGCCCTATAAGCATGACCAGGACCGCGAATCTCTTCGCCCAGTTGCGAACGAGAACACAAAGTCGGGAACGGACGAGCAAGTTGCGTCTGAGCACGCCGATATCGCCTTCGACCCTAACACGACACGGCCTGAGGAAGCAGCCGAAAAGACCAGAAAGAGGACCAAATCCAAGGGGCGTGAAGGAGAAGACGCCCTGCATGCGAGTGGTGCGAATAAGGATATCAGCAAACCCATGGGTGATGAGAAGTCGATCAAGACCAGGGGGGCTGGAAAAGAGGTCTCGAAGGGAGGATCCAGCGGAGGTGGAAGTGCACCGAAGAAGGGAGATTTGCCCAAGGCCAAGTAGGAGATGGTAACGTTTTCAGAGAGGTTTGTGATGGTTTTGGATGCGTCTCGTGTACTCATTACGGGCTTCCGACCAACTCAATAGCACAAGGGCTACTTGGTTCATATTGCATAATCAAGAAAATGAAACATCATTGATCCCATGGCGTTTCGTAGATGTGAGAATACAACCTGGATGAGCTCTTGGAGTCTGATTGAGCATCCTTGAGAAGAGAGTGGCTCAAGTCGTGGAATGCTAAGCTGGTAATGATCGAGTGATCAAGCTTAACAAAAGCTCAACCCCCCCTCTGCATTTGATAATAGCCCTCATGACTTGCTGTCTGGGGTGATTTAAGCTACCTAGGTACCTCAAGATGTGAATGTCTTCTCTAGATGTCATAAATCCTTACCAAACTAAGGTATATATCAGAAATCACACATCTGTTCATTCGACGATGCAGTTCAAACTTGTCCAATCATCATCAACCTGCCTTGGTAGGCCTGGGTACCTCCTACCAATGTACAAACTTCGTAGGAGGTATAGGGGCATAATATCCTTTCTCCGCAGGTCCGAATTGCACGGCTCAACCTCCATGGAATCGAGCTTTGAGCCTAAGACGCCCTCAGACTACGAGACAGAGATAAAAAGACAGGAGGATTAAGAATGAACATTTGGAAAGATCTGCAATTCCTGCAGCGTTTCCCCCCCCCGAGGCTTTCACTGGTCTGTTCTTGGACTTGCCTCTTATTTAAAGATTCAGATACTGACCGGCCGTTATTTAGTCCCCCCAGCAACAACAAACTGTCTCGAACGAACACCTGATGGATGGGTATACTTTCAGGCGTTTTATGCTCGCCTTATTGCCAGACGCATGTGAGGAGATGACTTCCCTGGTCTCAACATCCTGAGACAGGCGCTAGAAGAGCCACTGCCACCAGAATTGCCGATGTCTAGAGCTTATATCGAGGCGGCCTGTGAATGATTTAAGAATGCTGGTGAAGCAGTGTATGTCGAAGTTGAATTCTCCAAGGTGGCGACCGAGATTGAGAGAGCAATGATGTGAACAGGGCAGTTCGCGAAAGCGAAACACATACCAGCAGGAATTCACAGACTACGATGGAACTTCTGGCAAGAGAGACTCGCAGTGCTCGGGGAAGAATTGAATTCTGATCTGATATTGAAACAGAAGGCTCATGATTCCATGTTGCCTATGGATATGCTTCATCCCAGAAGGTTGGTGGACGACAGATATCGGAAGCAAGGAATATTTGAGTAGTTTGGAGGGCCGGGAGGTAGTGAGTGCTTAAATATCAGCAATTACGGAAGAACAAAAAGATGAAGTATAGATGGCGAAGACACAAAATTATTCAAAGTCAGTCGAGGAAGAACATAATAGAACTAGTCTAATTCATGTTCATATTCATCATGTTAAATGCCAAGCCCACGGTGGCTCAAACTCCCGACGCCAGACTATGCATAGGTATTGTTACTAAAACGCCAACATTTAGGCGTACATCATGTCACCGTCCTCCTCTTCGTCATCCTGCACGACAGGAACTTCCTTCTTCTTTCCCATCTCTTGGCGGCATATGGGACAAGTTCCTTTGCTGCGCAACCAAGGCCCAACACACTCGAGGTCGAATTGGTGGTGACCTTTACATGGCAGCTCGACAACAAGACAGTATTTGTCCTCTAAATAAGGAACTTTGCAAATGGCGCAGTCATCGTCCTGCTTGAGAGTCTTGCGATTGACACGATCAAGCGAGTCAAGAAACTCTTGCGAAACACCGTGCAAACGAGTGGGAGGATCGTTGATATCGTCTTCGAGGGAGGTGATGAGAGACTCGAGAAATCCACGATTGTCGTCCGAGGTAGAAGTCGTGTGCAGCTGGTGTAGCTGTTCCTGGAGGAGGCGGAAGAGAGCAGCTGTGTCGACGGGAGTGGGCGTGGCGTGTGGGTTGTGCTGAGGGGTCTGATCGCCTGAGGGCTCGGCGATCTGGTCTAGGAGAGAGTAGAATGAGGACATGTCTACGCGACGGCCTGAGCGACGGCCTTCGGCGAACTTGACATTGTGTTCGACTGTGGACAGTTAGCTAAGATGTTGCAGATGGAGGGGTTGAGGAGGGGTTATTCGAGCTTACCTTCGTACTGGGTAGCCATTGTGAGTCGTCAGTAACTAAATGTTATTGTTGAAGTGTTGTGTTTGCCTCTAGAAAGAAAACAAGAGAATTAATTATAGAAAAGAAGAGGGCGCGCAGGCGGCAGGGTGTTGTCGTGTAACGAAGAGTAAGACGCAGGCAGAGATGATGTCGCAAGTCAAATCTGAGCTCTCGAGCTGTGGGGCTTGGGGGTTAAAGAAAAACACGGGATCGACCTACCTAAAGTATGCATAAAGTCCTCTCTAAACTTATAATAATATCTTCAAAAGGTCTATATTATATTATACTGTAATAGTCTAATATCTAAGACTTTCTATATAATTTATTATGACTATCTTCCTTCTGTTATAAGAGAATTATCTGAAGGGATTTCCGGGTTTTTCTTTTACCCCGGCCCCTGTTCTGAAGAGCCTAGGGGCGTGGTGCTTCAGCTTTGCGGTAAGCTGCAGGACCACCTCACGATTAGGTGCTTATGCTTCACTTATACATCTTGGCTTTGATATCCGCTTGGAAGGCCTTGCCAAGATGCCCCGATAAAACAAGCTTCAATTGGTAGAAAATCGAACTTTTTAGCAAGTGTTTGTATTGATATACCTAGATCATGATATTATCACATGTCAACTCGATTGGTTCCCTGACCGCTTGGACCATGTCGTCACATCATCATCCCGTCAGGTCTCAAGCTTTTTGACGTCGATACTTCGGCAATTAAATGCTTGCCTCTACATATCTTGCCTGCCAATCAACTGGGGTCCTTCTAATCCATCCTTCCTAACCTGGTTCTTTGTCTTTCCGTTTCACTTTCTGTAGTCATCTCGATACCCTCACCTGCTGCTATTCACGATTCGACATCCATACTAACTCTTCATCAACTACAACTCACTACCCTCGACGCATTCACAATGACGGCACCCTCAGCTGCCATCATCGGCTCAACCGGCCTCGTCGGTTCGAACATCCTCTCAACTCTACTCGCTGCAGAGATCTATAACCCAGTGCATACCATTACTCGACGCGCTCCCAAGGCCACATCCTCCCCCCACCTCAACGCGATAATCGACGCCGATACTACCAAGTGGGCAGAGCTTCTCACGGGTCTCACTCCCAAGCCCTCTATCGTCTACTCTGCTCTAGGCACCACTCGCGCCGCTGCTGGCGGAATTGCAAATCAGTGGAAGATCGACCACGATTTGAACGTCGAACTCGCAAAAGCTTCCAAGGCCGCGGGTGTTTCAACATTCATCTTTATCTCCAGCGCAGGCACACGCGGTCTACTGTCATCCGCCTCACCCTATGCAAAGATGAAGAACGGAGTCGAAGACGCAATCAAGGAGCTGGAATTCGAGCAGGCCGTAATTGTCAAGCCGGGCATGATTCTTGGCCAGAGAGAGACCAGTCGCACTGTGGAGGGCATCGCTCAAGGCGCAGTAAACGGTCTTGGATATCTCAGCGCTGGTATCAAGGACACTGTTGGTCAAGATGCCGATGTCATTGCGAAGGCTGCTGTAAGGGCTGCGCAGTTGGCGAGCGAGGGCAAGGCGCCGAGCAAGTATTGGATTATTGGGGGTAGTGATATTATCAAGTTGGGAAGAACTGAGTGGCCGGGTAACCAGACTGCGGCCACGGAGACGAAGACGGAGGCTGCTACATGAAGTCTTTGAGATTGGCGGTTCGTCGATTTGAACACTATCTCTTTGTGTTCTAATATCACTACTCCTTACCGCGCCAAGCACGTTTACAAAGACTGTGGAATGCAATTGCTCGATATTTTACCATCCGTCCTCGCTCAATAATAGCTAATACCAACTATTCGCGTCCACACTGTCCGTGTTATTGACTTGCGGTTTTCAAAGTTGATGTATAATGCTATGACCAGTGCAAGCTGGGACCTGGACCGTTACCAGACGTATTGTGCGAGATCAGGTTGAACTGACGTATCTAAAAATTAGGCCCTAGTGGTGACGATGGAATTGTGACTGAGGTATAGATTCTTTAACTCAAATTATATGCAGATTCCAGAAAGACTGAGCGGATCCCGTTTCTTGCTCGTCATGGATGATCTATCCTAGACATCCCAGTTCTTGATGTGAGTTGGCTGAGCAGTATTACCTCTTGAGATCTTGAAAATATATTCTCCATTTTTGTAAGTCGGGTTTCATAAAGCCTAGAGTTTTCTCTCTTAATAAATACATAGCCCCCCTTCATGTACTAATTCTCTCTATTGAATCTGAGCGAGGACAATATCTGTTTATCAAATGTACCTAATCTCTAGTAAGCAAGCCTCACATTTCCTCCGATCCATTCGCACTTCGGCATTGCTTCACCCCGCCCCCCACCATTCGTCGAATCTCATCAACTCCACTCTCTACTCTGATAACCACCATCAGCTTCTATCAACTTCTCACTCACTCACTCACTCACTTCCAGACTCACCTTTCACTATCGCGACTCAATAGAGGCCCTTTTCAGGTAAGTCTTATACATAATATAGCTCCTAAACAAACACAACACTTACACATCTCATAGTCAACTAAAAATTACGCTCATCACCATCTGTGATTACATATCATGTCTTCTCGCCCTTCAGTCGTCGGCCCAGACGCCGGTCCCGAGGCCCCTTATCCTCTTCACATGGAAGGCAAAGTAATCTCTGGTTTCGGCCGCGGTTCCAAAGAGGTGAAATCACCTTCATTCTCACTTGTAATCTTACTCACACCTCTCAGCTCGGCATCCCAACCGCCAATCTCCCCGTCGACGAGGCTCTCACACCCTGGATCGCCAACATCGCTTCAGGCGTCTACTTCGGATACGCCTCTCTCGCTTTGCCTACAACACACCCTGACATCCCTTCAGCCTCACCCAACGCCCCACCCAAATCTGACACAGAGGATGCTCTCCTCTCTACTGAAGCTCCCGCCAACCCTACCTTCCACATCTTCCCCATGGTGATGTCCATCGGCTACAACCCCTTCTACAAGAACACTGTTCGCAGCGCAGAGGTCCATGTGCTGCACAAGTTCACCGCAGACTTCTACGACGTGCCCATGCGTCTACTGATGCTCGGCTTTATCCGCGAGGAGAAGGACTATAAGAGCCTCGAGGCGCTCATCGAAGATATTAACTTTGACTGTGAGGTTGCAAAGAACAGTCTTGCTCGCGAAGCCTGGGCTCCCGCAAAGGGCCGTGTCGTCGGCGGTAGGGATGTAGACGGAATCTTGGATATCCAGTGGCTCGTTCGAGATGCTTAGAGGCGATCTAAAGGGATATAGAATAGGGTAAAAAGTGATGGGGAGTTATGGATAGATAGCAACATAGAAGAGACAATTCCTTCAAAAATCTTGGTTATTTCGTTTCGCATCTGTAAACACTACCTGGGTATCTATCATGTGAAACCCCCATCTGTACGACGTAAGAGCTACTAACATTCCATGGAATAGCATCATAGCTAGTCTTCTATCCAAAGCATGTACTCCAGTCTCTCCTCCTCCTCTTGGTTACTATATGGCCCCTCCCCAAAAGGTTAAAAAAGGTCTGCATCTCGTAGAAAAGAACCTCCAACGAAAAAGGGAGCATGAACGTATTTCAGGTTTTGCCCATCGTCATATCCAACTAAACCGCCAGTTGCTGGGGTCCTTGGTCTGGTAAATATCGTGGCAAGAACTGTGTCAAGGTTAGCTCTAAGTCCACATTCATTATGGAAGCAACGTATCAAATCTCACATTCATAATGATCATCATGGGAATGTCAAAAACGTCCCGTTTGATGGTCCAGCAGTAGGTACATTCAACCTTGCCATCCCTCTCAATCCTTGAGATGCCGTGCTCGCTGTCAATCCGCGTAACTCGGCTGCTAAGAATACTCGGTTGGGCGTCCTTCTGAGCGCCAAGTTCTGGCTTTATATCCAAAATCTGGGAAGACCGATATTTGTTGAGTCGACAGCTTCTTTGCACCTTGCCGCGGCTGTCCTCAAATGCCAGTTCTGCAAAATCTTGGTAAAACTCAACAACGCTGTCATCATCCAGTAGCTCACCCAAGAAAACAGGCTGGGGGCGTCCACCACTCATGTCAAGGGTAGCTTTTTGGGGCCGAGGAGTCGGCATATCTCCCTGAGCGTTGGTGTCTGGTGTATTTGATCCGTTAGTTGAGCGCCCGCTGTACGTATTGATGTTGAGATTTGGCTCTTTTCCGAGCAACACCTCTTTTGTCCATCCCGTCAATGCGATAAACTCCTTGTTGACAGCAGCGACCTCGCCTGATCTTCGACAGACGATGGTCGGGGCGCAACAGTGCTGGAGAAAGTCATCATACTCAACCAACGTTCTTTGGAAGCACTTTTCCATGAAGATTAGATCCTGACGGGTCAGATCTTTGGTACACGATATGAACGAGGGCCTAATCTCTCCGAGTGCTTTAGCGATTCGTAATAGCTTGTTGCCAGGCAAACGGTTTCGTAACACGGCCACCATGTTGTGGAAGCCGGTCGTGTAAGGATACGGCTCCTTTACACTCTCGTAAATAGCGGCCGAGTCCCTCTGTCGCTTGCCGAGATACGATTTGGGGTTTGGCTTGGTACTCTTTGGTCTATGTCGCTGGGCGCCAGGAACTGTAGGAATTCCGGCAAAGTTATGGCCCGGTGAGCCTTCCATGCCCGCAACTGAATGGGGGCTGGCCGTCGCATCTGTACTTGGGCTGGCAAGGCTTGTAGGCCCAGCTGCAATAGCATAAGCATGGGGTAGTCCGTGCTGGAGGTTTCCCTGGGCATAGAGAGATTGGTTATTTTGGTCCATACCCGAAAAGTCGGCCCCTAACATGGGATGATCAAAGCCGTTTCCGTTGCCATTCGCGTTTCCAAATAGAGCTGCATATGTGGCCTCGGTTGTTGGAGTTTGCCCCATGGAGTTCTCCCGGGGAGGCGTCTCGGCTCCGAGGGCCATCTTGTTAAGAATGCCAAACTCCCAGCCAGCGTACTGACTGCCGAAATTGAGACCTTCGAGATCAAAGTTGTACAGAGCAGGATTGCTAGGATCGAACAAGGCGTTGAAATCCATATTACCAGTAGGTATTATGTTGTTCATCGGGGCGTGCGCATTGCTGATTGGAGCTTGGAAGGATGTCGGGGATGCTTGAGGATTAAAGGGAAGACCATCAATGCCTACAGGAGTCTGCGCGCCTGTTGAATAAACCGGCAACGTCGTAGTGCTCGCCTGAGAAAAGAAGTTGCTACCAGTCGCAGACATGTTGTCTGACTGACTCGCATTCGAATTCTGGCGCTGGACGCTGGGCCGTGAAGGCGTAGGATTGGGATTGGGGTTGTAATTAGGACCGAGAACAGGTCGGAGGGCTTCCGGAGGAGCATCATGAAGGTATTTGGCCTTCTTGCGGACACCATCTTGACATGCATCCGCGAGACCTCGCTTAATGCACCTTTGGCACGGTCTCTCATCTCCTGGAAAGTTGTCAGTTTGAAATCTCCTCTTGACTGTCAAGCACGACGATCTCAACCATGACTCTTCTCCCACAGAAATGGGGATTTAAAAGTATGCAAGCAGTGTAACAGCTAAAATGCAGACAACTGATGGGCTAAAGGGTCAAACTTCACAGGGAGAAAACGAAAGATCGCATCATGATAGCCAGCGCATGCCGACATGATACCAGCATGGCCATTGAGAGGAGACTTACCACAAGTCAGATGAGCCCTTTGACACGCAAAGCACGCCCTCCGCGCCTTTTTCCTTCTCGGACGCAAGGGGTCCTTGGGGTCATACTTCTTCTTGACCTCAGTGGTGCTCTCGGTAGTGCTCTGGTCGGTCATTTTCTCGTCGTCGTCCCTGAGAAAAGTTTCCGTCTCGTCCTCGTTCTCAGACATAACATCTGAGACCTCAGTGCTATTCTCCTCCATCTCGTGCGGCATGGTGTCTTAGGTTTATATACAAGGCCCGGGGACCGACAAAAGGTAATGCGACAACTGGAATATCCTCCTCTCAACTTATTCGAGCCCGAGACTTTGTTTGGGTTGCTGCACACAAAGCGGCCCGGGTATGCAGGCTCAGAATCCTAGGCCCTTTTTTGTTTGTTTCTCGCTTCCACCTTGTCCTCCTTTCAAACCTTTGCGAAACCACACTTATTCAAGCTCCGGTGGGACAACTAAGCAGGGACAGGTACGTCGTCGAATTGAAGTTGCGAGATATGTTGCTCACAGTGACAATAACCCCCACGGTGGCGTGGGAATGTGCAGAAGAATCCTTCCCCTGATTTCCCTCGCTGATCGCTGACGCGTGCTGTGTAGGTGATGCGTATAAGATTAGGAACAACCTGAACTGCACGGTACAGATGCTGTAGGACTATGGCGTTGGGCGCAAACGAGGCCAGAAGGCTGTATGCAGCCGTGTATATGATGATCACGCCTTTGGCTAGCTGGGAGGCCGAAACTGATCGGTCAAGCTCGTATCGTAGAGGGGGGCGTACTCGAGTAATAAAGTGCTTAGCCAAGATACGCAAAGAGGCGTCTTCGTGAAACGTATAATCAATCAATAGTATGCCGTAGCGTTCGTGAGGCTGTGATAGTCGTCACCGAAGAAGGCGGAGGAAGTGGACGAGGCAGAAATCCGATTCGACGAGCTTGAGTGATCGATGATCGCTGGACGCAGGAGAGTCGTAGGTCAGTGGTAGAGGCGGAGCTGTTCAAGGCGACACGGAGGAGGAGATACGGCGACTGCGAGGATGCGAATGACGATGAGGAAGAGGAGGAAAGAATAGGATGCAGCTACCCGCGGGCCATGAGGAGTGGCTGCACCCAAGACCAACACCAGAACCAGCCAATCTAAGCAGCAATGCGCACTACAGCAACAGCAGCAGCTCACACGACCTCGGCGACCGTAACAGCAGGCTGTGGTGACAGTGTATATGTAGCGTTGTGCAGAGATGAGGCATGCGAACCAGGCGCGGCGCGGGGGAGAAGAAGTTGAGCGCAGAGTGCGCGGAGGATACGGATCGCGATGTTGATGGTAGAAGAAGAATACAATAAGAGATGGAGAGTCGGTATTGAGAGGAGAAATCGAACGAGGCAATTCGCAGAATAGGTCGTAAGCAATGACTGGTCCAATTCAAGGTCAGTTAACGTTAAGAAAAGAGCCCAGTCAGGTCAATCCAGGTCAGGCGACAGGGCACTGTAGTAGTGGCAGCAGTATTGTGGGCTCTGGTGGTTGGTGGATTAGTAGGTGCCACAGACAGGGCAGGGCAATTGGAGGATGCGGATGTCTTAAGGTTGTTCCTATGCTGTGCTTGCTTGCTTGCTTGCTCCAAAGTACCAAAAAGGTAGTTCAATGCTGTAAGAATCGAATGCGAATGCGTGCTGGGGACCACAGAAGTACAAAGTACCTGATGTAGGTACAACAAAGTGGATTGAGGACAAGTTATAAAGTAAGAGAGAGTGGATTGTATTAGTATTAGGGGATAAAGAATGGGTTGGATATGCATATAGAAATACATGCAGGTTGAGTGACGAATCCTGATTTACCTTCAGAAGTAAACAAGCAGCCAAGGCTCGTTGCGCATGGCATGGCATGTGCAAATGTAGAAACCCGAGGTGATATCTCGTGAACAACTATCTACTTGACAGGCGGTGGGCGATCGAATAACTAAGGTATACAAGTAATTACTGCAAACTCACACAGGGTGGGTAATTGTCTATCCTTCAGCCAAGCCCCCCTGTATTTACGTACCTTAGGTAGTAAATAACGTTGAAACCTACCCAACCTTACAAGGCATGGGTGACTGTGACAGTCAATTGATTGAACAGTATTATAAGTAACATAACCAACACACTGATCATCATGAAAGATTTTACTCTGAGGTGTTCTAAGTGGATTTCATAGACTAATATGGCTGATACTTACTTAGCCGTTTATGCCTCAGCAAACCGAAGTTTCAAGCCTCGCACTTTCACACCCGCTAACAGAAACCAATTCGAGCCCAATCAAAGTCAAACTTTTGACTGCGGGGTTTATTAGTGGGGAGAGTAACCCGCTCTGGGGGAAACTGAGAGCTGTCCATTGGTCCGACGATGCTTCTATTTGTAACTGATGAAGCCTTGTAGCTTAAGATCAGATTTTTTTTAATATTTTTTTTTTTTTTTGAAGTATTGAAGCCAGGGCTGATAGTTGATGACTCGACTCGATTGCTTTCTAGCGGTCAAGAACAAGAGTAGACGGAGAATTTTACTTACCGCGCCTCCAGCAATAGTCTCAAAGGTCCCGCTGAGCCGCCAAAGGCCACTCCATCGATCCATCGAATTTTGTATCCCCAACCACCAGCCACCAATCTCAACCCCTAGACCTGGCCTAGGCTGATGCACTGTGAATCTCAAAGAGCCTGGGGGCCGTGGGTATGTGTACACGTCGACATATCAAACTCTTTCTTGTGTTGGTAATAGCAAAATAAGCCAGAGTGTGATTCGTACCTTATCAATGGCAAGGGTCTATGTATAGGTACTGTTGTGTCGTGCGACTGCAACACCGTTGCGACAAGGTGCTGCGTCGGGCTGATGTTGGATAACGCAGATAATCCTTGATGCAGAATGCCAATTGCCATCTTCATCTTGCTGATAATCTTTGTCGTATCCGTACTCAAGTGAGCATGCATGTACTTACATGTTTCAACTCTAATCCAAAGCAACTAACACGCGATTTCTACCTGTAACTAATCTTCAGCGCGGCCCAGAAAGAAAAAGAAAAGAAGAAAAAAGGACCCTGGCAGAAAAGAGAGCCGCTCGCCGGCGTCTGCCACCGACTGGCCGGTGTGGAACGGCCGGTGGGCGGCGTCAAAGCAAGGTACCCGAAACAAACATAGAGAGCACAAAAAGGCGTGCTCACATTGTACATATTGCCAACACAAAGAGCTCTACATGTTAACTCTACCAGCTACTTCTCTAAAAATCAATTGATGTGTAATCATGCCCAGTATTCCATTCATCAGTGTTTGCACCATAATTGTAAGAAGCCGGCCAGCCGGAACGCGGGGCTTCATGCCGAGTCCGGATGCCGGAGGTGAGGGGCTGGAGCGGAAGCGGAAGGCCGCCAAGGATAGCATACGCTCAGCTGTTTACGGTGAAGAATAGAACCATCCAGGTTGACATTCAGGGTCCTCTATTGGATATCTGATATCCGGGAGGTCTTGGGTCTGATCGTTGACCGACCGCATCCCGTCGGCGACCGAGGGTTTGGAGTTATTAATCCTACTACCTACGTATCTTGAATCATGCCAAGATACAAGGTAACGATCCTCAGACAGTTGCGCAAATAGAAACTCTCCGCGGGGAAACTGATTATCAGTAGGAAGTGAGTACCTAGTGTATCATTCGAATTACAATTACATAAAGCCAGTCAGAAAAACCCTGCCTCTGGTGTTACTATTAGTGAAAAGTAGACAGTCACTTACCAAAGGTGTCCTTCAGCTCTCTTCATTCTTTTCTTTTTTCTATCCATTGCGGCTGCGCTGCATTGCATGACAGCCGCTCCAAGACAAGGATTCTCAACTTTAGCACGTCCTGCTGAGCCTCTTGTGGGCAATGTGTCCCTAGTCCTAGTCCATGTTGCTTGCTTTTTCATAGTGGGCAGAAGTATGTGTGCGTCTATGTGGTTGGAGGATATGCCCTATGCTGTTGGCCGAGAACCTGGAGTTGAGTTGAGGCTGCGATAGTTGAGGGCCGGCAGATTCTATGTTTGATGAAGGCTGAGACATCCTTGTCGATCTGGAAGATGTTCTTCACACCAAAGTTGTGGTTGGTCCATCTTACGCCGATGGTTGGTGTTTGAGCTGAAGAATACGGGGGATATATCAGTTGAAGACATGCGCGGACAGCTGACTCGATTCAGTTTTTCAGGCATGATACGTTTGGTCTCAATTGGATGTGCCTTGTTCTTGAAAACCTGGATCATGGTTGTTGAAAGCTGCAATAGCTGAACACTCGTATCAAGCCACTGTACAAACTCGCCTATTATTGATCATCATCTGCTGCCCGTCATCCAAACCCCCGCATTCGCCTAGCGGCCCGGGAAGATCTTTACTCAAGATAAACTTAGCTGGCTGCATTAATTCTTGGGGAAGCCAGAGATGCCCTTCGGCCGAGTCGATCTTAACAAGCATCCTAGCATTCACAGTCAGATCATGCACAGACATTGAAAC